>PVJX010003964.1:0-67338 GCA_004027295.1 Dolichotis patagonum
CAGTATTTTTTGTAGGGTTGGACTGGTGGTCACAAATTCTCCTAGTTCCTCTTTGTCATGGAAGCATCTTTTTTCTCCATTAATTTCTAGAGAGAGTTTTGCAGGATACATCAATCTGGGCTGGAGATTGTTCTCCTTCAGCGCTTGAATTACTTTACTCCAAGCTCTTCTTGACCTGATGGTCTGTGTTGAGAAGTCTACCGTGATTTTGATGAGTTTTCCTTTATATGTGATCTGTTTCTTTTCTCTGATGGCTTTTAATATTCTGTTTTATATTGAATTTCTGGGATCTTGATTATTATGTGTCTGGGTGTAGCTCTGGGTTGTAGGTGGCTGGAGTTCTGTATGCTTCATCCCTCTGCATATCATTTCTTTTTTCTATGCTTGGGAAATTTTCCTTAATAATTTCTGTGAATAGCCTTTGTAATTCTTCAGGTTTGATTCCTGCTTCTTCATTCACATAGTTTATTCTTAAGTTATAGATCCTCTTGTCATCTTCCAGTCTTTGTATCTTTACTGCCTCCTCCCTTATTATTTTTAAGAGATCTTCCCTCTCATGGCCCCACATTGCAAGCCTGTGTTCAATTTTTGATAGTCTATCTTTGGTTTCTTTCAAGCAGTTTTGCCAGCTTTCTATGGAGTCTTTAGTTTCCTGATAATCTCTTTGAATTTGCTTCAGAATTCTAGGTTTTTTCTGCATTCTTCATTAAAATTTTCTCTCCATTTGTGTTCCTCCATTCTTCTATCTGTGTCTTCTTGAGAGGTACCCAGCCCTTCTCTTATTAATCTACTTATCCCTTTTTTAATTTGAATTAATATTTCAGTTTTGGTCCCGCTTACGAGGTCCTGAAGATATCTCTTTATGTCTGCTAACGCTGTGTTTGATGTTGCATTTTTGCTGCCCTCAATCTCTTTTGTATTTACCTCTCCTGGATCAATGTTTTCAGGGTTGGGGGCTGGGAGTTTTTTCTTATTTCTCCCTTTCATCGTGTTTTTGGTTCCTTCCATACAAGTGTACAGTGTAATGCCCAGACCCTTTTCTTGTTGGTTAAGGCTCCTCTAGAGGGCACAGGCTAGGAGCTTTAGCCCTCTTCAATAGGTTATCAGAGATTAGAGTTCACCCACTGGCAGTATGCACTGGCTCCTCCCCTCCGGGCCAGTCAACCTTTGCAGGCCTTCACTGCATCAGTGTGCATCGATCTCAGGGAATTAATTTGTAGTGACTCACAGGGTCCCCACCAGGGGTGTGGCCTAGTCCAAGCAGATTCCACCAATCCGTTCAGCAAGGGGAGCAACCAACTGAAGCCACTTCCTTATGGAGTTAGGGCTCTCCTGCCCAAATCCAACATGTCGTCCAGTCAGTTTCCCCTTTCCTGTGGGAGGGTCTTATTCCCATCAGTCACCGTTTGTTGATGCTAGTCCCCGAGAACTGCTGGGCTTTCTGACCTCTGACTTCAGTGCGGCTGCAGTGGGAATTCACGGTGCCTCTGGGTGGGTTGCGTGCAGGGCCAATCCGGGCGAGCTGCACGCAGGGCTGTTCAGCTCCGCACTCTGGCGGCTCAAGCCAGTCACTTCAGCGCAGATCACTTGTTCAGGTCGGGCAGGAATTCAGGCAGCTTGAGGAGGGCGCTGTGCTCGCTGATCTTATCTTCACTAATAGTAGTCCCAGGACCTCATATTCGAGTGGTTTTTGCACTTTAGTTTCTTCCTGGGTTGTGAGAGTCCATCTCTTTCTGTTTGGGTCTCTCCAGGGTGTTTTATTCTGGCATTTGAGCTGTCTCTCTCAGAGAGGGTCCCTCTCCTGCTACCTACTGGTCCGCCATCTTTCTTTATCTCCACATATCTCAATTTTTACCTTAGAAGAAATTACTGTTAGAGTTTTTGGCACAATAAGGAGCAAAATATAAGGTAGAAAGTAGCCTTTATTCCAAGGACATGGAGAGGAGTAAATGAACATAGAAAGTCTGGTTTCTCTGACCAGAACGTGGGATATGAGACATACATATAACCTCTGACTGGGGTGTTGCTTAGGGGGGGCACTGATGATGCACGAGGAGCTGATTGGGATTTTCTGTGAATGCAAACAGGAAGGGGATTTGCAATTAGGACTGAGGAAGAAGCAGGAAGTGGTAAGCATTCTCACTTTGGCCTTCACCACTTTAGACCACCACCATAACTGTACAGTAATTTATTCTAGGGCAAAACTATTTCAATTACTAGAGGTAAAGTCACTGAGTCAGAAAGATAACACCAAGTCCTATAAATTTTGATAGTGATTGCCAAACTGACATTCTGGAAAGCTATATGACACTTTGTAAGTTACGATATTTTTGAGATTGCATAATTTGATATTTATGTTCAGTGTCTGAAAAGCCTTCCATTTACATAGGTTTTTTTGCCTGGTCCCTTCAGCTACACAGCCAGAGTCCTGGCCCTAAGAACAATCATGAACAGTCTCTCCTTAGTGCACCAGTTTCTGAAACTTGCCAATTATTTTTAAAATCATTCCTCATTTATACAACCATTATCATACTTAGCATTGCAAATCTGTTGCCCTGGGCTTGCAGTGGGGTTCAGATGTCTGTTCTCTTACAGCTCTTTTCATAATTTATTTTTAAGATTTTGCTCAATATTCATCAAGCCAAATGTTCAGATAGTTTCCCTGGCTGGCTCTTCGGGCCCTGCCATTGTGCGCAGGTGGGGGGTGGGAGGGGTTCAGACCGGTGTTTGAAGCAGGATTGGCTGCCACCCTGACTCAAGGCACACAATACAGGTAATGCTACTTTGGCTCACTCCCAAAACCTCAGCACACAGATGGCAGAGAACAAAAGGCCTGCATGGCCCACCACAGTTCAGCTGCCCCACACCCTCCTGGGTCCACTCCCCCACCTCGCTCACCACTCCCCCAACCCCCACAAGCACCCCTGAGCTCTGCCGCTCGCTCTTGGACTAACAAAAGGCCATGCTCAAAACACCCCAAATGTTGGGCCAACATGATGAAGCTGAAAGAGGAACGCATTAATATCACTCAGTCTTCTCATTAGATGTTCTCACTGCCCTCTTCTGCAAATGTCAGGGAAATAAAGTCCATCTAGGTGCCAATGAATCCTCCCGATGGGGCGGTTGCTGTGGCAACCTCACAGAGATGAATTAAGCAACAAACCATTCAGCAGAAGGTGTTGGCTCGGAAACTACCCTGCAGGGTGCCTCACCTTCTTTTGAAACTAGATGATTCTCTGTGACCAGATCTTATTTTGTATTTCTATATTTCAGGCACAATTCTTTTTAAGGTATTTGATTTATGGCAGAATTAAGACTCTTTGTGTGGGGTGGGGGGAGAAGAGATGGGGTGGAGAAGAGCTGAAAGACTGAAAAAATATAACAAATACAGGATGATGATTTTTTTCTTTTTAAGAGAGGCAGGAGCTTAAATAGAATGAATTCACTGAAAACCAGGTGCAGAGAACTAATGTAAATTTTGTGCCCTGAAAGACAAAAAACCAGCTCTATTTAATGTGGGGCTGGTTTAAAATAAACCTCATGCTATTATTAATCTAATTCCTGCTTTGTAAGCCATGACATTTAACCAAGTAATTAAATAATAATTGAATAAGTCTGTGAGGCATGGAAACAGGCTGAAAGGCACATTCCCCTGAGACAATTTTTTACCAAATATTGACTTATTCCTCAATATTAATGATGGGAACTTAATGTTGTATTTTATATTTACATACTAACATTGTTTGAAAGGCCCTTTAATTTACAGGTTCGCAGGTTATACATATGACTGGAATTAAAAACACAGAAGAAAACTCCAAGGACTGGGGAATGAGCATAAGTGGAAGGTGTGGGCAGGAACAAACCTCCCCTACAGTTAGTTCTGCAGCTGCCGGGGGCTTTTACCTATCATGGTGTCCATACTCATACTGTAAAAATCTTGACTGTTTGTTCTTTTTTTTTCCACCATGGGCAGAAGTGGAGCTTTGTTTTTGAAGGAGTCCTCTTCTCTCTTGTCTTGGTTACTTTTTGTCTTGTTGCTGAGACAAAATACCCAACACCCAAAGTTAAAGAGGGAAAAGTTTATTTAGCTCACAGTTTGCAGAGGGTTCAGTCTATAACCAGCTGGCTCCAAGGCAGGGTGGCTCATGGTGGAGGGCAACAGTTCAAGGCAGCAGAAGTAGCAACAGTGACAAAAGCAAAAGGAGGAAAGAGCAAGTCTCTTTTGCTTACTTGTATTGTAAGCAGTCTACCGCCCTAGGGCAGGTGTAGCACTCACACTGTCTCCATGTCCTCCTCTTGCACAAGCTGAGAAGGTTTACAGAGTGAAGACCCTGCTGAGTCACTTAGTTCAACTTCTACACTTCTCAAGTTAACACAATGAACAACAGCGTAGAGGGCTAAGGGCGCGTCCTTCACACCCTAAGATGTACAGCTGATGAATAATTTAGTTAAGCTTCTCAGCCTCTCAAGTTGACACAGTGTATCAACCTGGTTGCTTGCTGAGCCAACTAGAGAAGAGTATAGTGTGGTGTGCTGGGAATGGTTAACAGCTTACTTCTCAAAATGGCAATGTATGCACTTGCATAGGTGCTTAGGCTTATTCTCAATTTAACCAATATAAAGGATGTAACATACAACTTAAGATTAACCACTTACCAGTCCAATTATTTAAATGCAGACTGGCCAAAAATTGCATATGTTTTGTCAATTTTTACAAGATAATATAACAAGAAATGTAAAAATGACAATTTTAGCAAATTTATTCAATACGAGAATCAACTGGTTGGAATCACATGTGCCCAAGTGATGCTCAGGACAGTCAACATGTAAGGAAATGCAATGTCTAGGTGAATGCTCGGGGTGAATTGTTATGTGAATAATAATAAGGTCTACAACACTTTCTTATTTTCATGTAGCCAACTTATGCACACAAAATGCTTCCTAGTTTTCACTAAACTTTTGTATCTATAGTCAACCCACAATTGCTTGCCATTGACAAGTATAGATCCTCCAAGAGCATTTCTGATACCTTCATTTGTTTGGAGTATGATGAAAATAATACAGCAAAACCATATTGGAACTTCTCTCCGGTGAGGGGTGTGAGTGACACCTCTGTTGAATCAATTACGGCTTTATAACGTTTGAAGAACATTCCATCCATGGTTTCTGCCATTCACAGCATGGCTCTGGATACAGTACACTTTTAAAATTTAATTTGCACTCTTAATATTTTCATCATATTCTTTAGTACTAACAGTCAATAAAGTAATAAATTTATTACTAAGTAAGCCATGATATGTAGAATTTGCAGTTTCCATACTTACTTACCCTGGTGGATTTAAATTCACAATGGTGCCTTTAAACGCAGTAGTTAATCTTCAAGAACACAGATACTAGCTGGACATGGTAGTGTATTGAGGCCCTTTTTCCATCCTCAAGTCCAGAAAGTTTATATTTCCCTTTTCCCAGCCTCCTTGCGGTGTGGCAAGTTTATATTTGTAATCCTGTGGAGAGGTTATTGGAATTCTAGCAAGTTAACTACAATCTACCACCTCCAGTGCAACCCACAGCAAGAATAGACACTGAGACATTTACAGTTAAGGGCAAGAAATGGGTCCTGCGTCCCATCCAGATGAGGGGTCACAGAAAAGAGGCCTTACCCAATGCCTAACCTGGATTTCATTAATTTGTGAAGAAGGGAGTATCTAGTGGACAACTGTGAGAATGGTGGGAATTGTGCGAGTACTGTGAGCTGGGCTGGCTAGGAGGCCAGACAGCACCTCTGCAACATGTGGAGAGAAGGGTATGCAGGACGACCAGTCTGCACAACACACCTGAGGCAGAGTTTAACATTTAGGGGGGCTGTTGTTTCAGTGTCTGATGTGTAAACTTTTGTGCCCTGGGAAGCCATAGCTTCTTATCTGGAGGCTCAACCCAGATACCCAGTAGATAGTCCTGAAGCTGCTGACTCTGCCATCCCGCTGTGCTCAACCATTTAGAGAGCGAGATTGAAACAAGGAAACAGGCCTGTCACTTGGCTTCAAAGGTTTCACATCAGCACCTCAGTCAGCCCTACTCATGTTGCTTAGAGCCAACTGAAGGGAAAAGGAAATATCTTAGCCATCTGTGTACATATCAGTACATAGATACGTACATCAGTACATAGAGCCAGGTTTAGCCAAAGTGGAGGTAATTGTTCTGTATTCAATGAGAGTCATCCACCTGGTCTTCTACAGTGGTGCACACCTGCCATCCCAGCACTGGAGAGGCTGGAGCAGGATGATCACTGCGAGCAAGTTTGAGTCCAACCTCAGTTACATGGTGGGTTCAAGGCCAGCCTGAACTGCACAGTGAGACCCTATCTCAAAAATAAGAAATAAAGAAAGGAAGAAAGAAGAAAAAAACCAGATACTAGCAAAATGTAGTGAAACAATAAGGAAATTAATTTTGAGTATTTATTATCTTTGCTTTTCACATACTGAAGAATTTAATTTTACTCATTGCAATATTTGATATTCAGCTTGAAAATTCCTGAAAACTTATCCACCAACTTCAGGCGGTGGTGAGAACTGGCTGTGTCACCCCAGGGCACCCTGAGCCTTCCTGCATTCTACTCACCAGCCTGGGTTTCAGGCTCTCCCAGTGCCAGTTGTACAGTTGGTAATCTCTGCCACTGCTCCCTCTGGTGATTTCCGTCAGTGAAGTGCAGCAACAATCCTCAGTGACCAAATTCCTCCTGAATGCGCAGCCAGCCTCCAGGCTTGTGGTCTTGGGTCACCTCTCAACCATTCCATACTCACCGGCCGCTAAACCCTTATTTCCAAAGTCTGCGAACATGGAGCCCGACTGTCCTTTCTGCCCTGCCCTGCTCTGTCAGACAATTATCCCCTCCTGAGTTTCTTCCAGCTGGCAATGTCAGCTCCTTTCTCTCAACAACTGGGAATTCAACACAATTCCTAGTTCCTTTTGCTGCTTTAGTTCTCAAATGTTATGCCTTGAAACAGAGTAGAACCTGGCATTCTCTCTGTTCCTTCTGAAGCATCCTTTCCCTTGCTTGGAGCACCAAGTATCACAGTGCTCCCAGCTCCATTTGCAGTCTAGGATGTGCTGCTTGGCCACATGCAGGAAACTCAGCACAAGCTCAGTTTTCCACCTGGTGTATGAGTCAGTGATGTGCACACACTCCCTGTGTGGGTGCCCACTGTTGGGGAAGAAAGTGGCAGAAGACAAATTCCCTACACTAGGCCAAACCCTGTGGTTACAAATGACTGCTGGCATAAGGGCAAAAACAAAAGGAATGCACCAGTTCATATTTAGACATTGATGAATGAAGTTGGATCCAGGACCTGCTGGGCCCAGGGAGTCCAATGACAAGGATGTGCTGTAATGACTGGTCTCTCACTTTCTCTCTCTTCCATCTCTCAGCCTCTGTGCTTCCTTCTGCAAATAAGTTTTCCCATGGGGCAAAGGAATGGGTTTAAACAGCAACTTGAAGCTAGCAGGGTCACACTCAGCAAACGCAGCAGAGGGTACACATCTATTCTCCAATGCACAGCAGTCCGAGAAGCTCCCACATGGGCACTACATGATCTAGAACCAGCTAGACTGTCCCCTGTGCTAGAATGGCCCAGCTCCCAGCTTCCCTCTTTCCAGCTCCCTCTAGCACACTCACCCTAAAAGTCAGTACTTTCTTTTGCCCTCCTTAATTAACTCAGCAGATTTTACTTAGCATCTGTTCTATGTCCAGAACTATTTCAAGTACAGAGACTTTGGAATCAGACCAAGTACTTTCCTCATAGAGCTGATATTCTGGCAGGTAATGCCCACTCACTTTCTTAAGATTTCTCTTTTCTTTGTCCTCTTCTCATCTTCTAAATCACTGAAACTTAAATGAACTTATATTTACAACACAAACACATAAATTCTGATCAAATGTGTGAGGGTCTTCGTGACTCATTTCATGAAGGCTTGTACTATGCCGTATAAGTTTTAAGTGCTGAGAACTCTTCTCAGTTGCTTCTAGCTTTTCTTTAGTAGAACAGGTGGTTTATATTTTGGGGCACTGGTCCCTGGATAAGTGTCATTTTATTTGATTCAAATTTCTAATATAACCTCTCCAAAGTAATGGAAAAGAGCAGTGATGCATAACACAAATGACTCTCATGAACTTTTACTTAACATTTGAAATAGCTTTGAAGGGCATGTGCTAAGAAGAGGTGCAGCTTGGTTCTGGCTTTGCTGGTGTGTTTGAATGGATTTGGTGCTGTGTCTTTATTCCAAATCATCACGTACACATTACAAATCCACAAGTTATCTTACATCCCCAACCTAACTGTTGTAACCTGGATCTGGACTGTCCCCCAAAGGATCATGTGTTAAAGGCTTGGTCCCAGCTGGTAGTGCCATTAGAAGGTGGTGGAAATTTTAGGGAGTAGGGCTGAACTCGATGTATGTCACTGAGAGGGTTCCATTGAAGGGTACATATTGTTCCTGTACCCTTCCACTTTCTTTAAATTTTCAACTACCAAGAGATGAACACTGCTCCACCAACCTCTTCTTCCATGATGCTTCTGCCTCACCACAGGTCAGAAAAAAATGGAGACAGCTGACCATGGACTGAACCCCCTGAAGCCATGAGTCAAAATAAATCTTTCCTTCAGTAGGTTGATCTATGTCAGGTACTGTGTTTCCATGATAGAAGGCCAGTATCAGCTATGCCTATGCTTGATCACAAATGTACCCCTGAGATTGTTTCATTTTGGGGAGTAGCCTGGTAGCTACCATCTGCTCAGTTCCTGCATATTCCATGCCTGGAACAAGGAAACTTGCCAACCTGTTACCTGAAAGCTGCTTTTCTGTGCTAACTTGGTCTTGATTTTTCCCCCCGTGTGTGGTTTTCTTATGTGTTGAAGTCTGGGGGAAAAGGGGGGTGGGGAATAGCATCTAGTTAATTCAAGTGATCATGCTATTTGCAAGGGATACAGAAAACCTGAATCTTTCTCTAGTCTTACTTACTGTCATGAATTATCCTCCATGGATAGAGACTAGGACCAAACTTTCCATAGAGGGATGCCAACCAAGGAAATCTGGAGGTATGGCACTTTTAGAGAAATGTTCTTTAGTTTTCCATACTCTGGCCAGTTCCACACCCATGGAAGAAATTCAACTTATTGCTTTTAAGAAGACATTACTGACTTCAGACAGAAGCTAGAACTCAGTCCAAGGATCCATAAGTGAGCAGAGTTTTTAAAATTAAATAAAAGTAGAGAAGCCCACATCCTCTCAGTTCTATACTCCAAAAGTAAAAGCCTTGAAAATAGTTTTGGAACTACACACAACATCTGCTGATTTCTCCAAATCATTTACCAAATGATTTAAAATGGTCAATCTTTTGCATCTCAGAAAATATGAAGTTTTAATGATAGAAACGGAAGTTGAGGGAAAAGGATCACAGAATTCTAGTCTCCTTCCTCCACATCAGAACTGCAGAGAGGCAGTCACCAGCTCAGTTAAGAGGGATGAAAACCCCCATATTAATTCCTGAATCTGTGAGACTTCTAGGTAGTGCAATGTAGGAAACTTTTGCATGAGAGTTCAGGAAGAGTAGAGGCCCAGCTTCTCTGCAAGCACAATTAGATTCCAAAGATAAACACTAGTTCTGAAAGAGGACAGTCATCTTTCTTCTGGGCCCACTCTACATCGAATGTCAGAGAAAAGGCCTTCCCTCTACTGTTGCTTTAATCAGGCTGAGTTGCATCGTGCCTCCTTTGAGCAAGAGGTTACCTTAAGGTCTCTGAGGCCCAAGGCAGTGTCACAGAGATGGACATGGGTCCTTGCGTGTCCAACAGTGGTGCAGAAGTCAGGGTGAGACCAGAGAAGCTTTGCTCTCATATTTGAACCTTGGAATTATCAGTGCACTTGAAGGCTCAAGGTAAAGATTTGTTTGAGGGTCACTTCCTTCTCCACCCCGTAGCTGCCACCTCTGCAACCTTAGAGGAGAGTGGAGATGGAAATACTGCTGAAGACGATAAAGAATTTCCGCTGGAGAGAGGAAGTACTGCAAGGGAGTGATAACACTCTTAGCAAAAAGTCAGCCCAGCTGCCAGAGCCTTGTTCAGCTTTCTGCTTCACAGAATGGAAGAGCTGCGCGTGAGGCTCATGGTGCCCAGAATTTAGGCAGGAAAGTGAGCGAGCAAGACTGGCTGACAGGCAGGGTGATGGCCGTGTTCACAGACAGAGGCACAAGGACACAGCCCAGTGGGGGAGCGTGGTGAGCATTTGACTTGCAGATCAAAAGCCTCCAGCAACAGCCAGCAAAGAGGTTGAGGGAGAAACGCTGTGACTGAACATGATGATCGTACCTACGCCTGCCGGTTCTGCAAAGCAGAATCTTTGTTCCCTGCACCTGTTGGTGGGGTGCTTCCTCTCACCCAAGACTTGACCTCCAGCTCTGCGGTCCTCAGGGGCACCTCTAGTGCATAACAAGTGCACCTCCAAGGAAGGAACCAATGAGAAGGTCACATGAGAATGGCACAGAGAACATAGACTTTGGAGCCATGCAGAAGCCTGTTCAAAAGACTCAGCCTTCCAAGCCCCATTGAAACCAAAGAATAGAAAGAGACAGTGCTCAGACTTGGGAAAGTTAAGTGAAATGACACCTATGAAGCGCCCAGCATGGTACGCACCTGGCATGGAACTTGACCGGTGCCAAGGCTCCATCGCTGCTTCATGGGTCCCTGTGAGCACCTCTGCCTCTCATCATTTCTGTGGGAGCCCTGGGGAACTTTGCTTGGCATTATTCAGACCTTCTGACTGACTAAATGAAATCTTAAAGTTTTCTAGACTTATTATGAATACAACAAAGCCATATATATATACATATCCCATTCTTCTAAACAAATAATGTTTGTCAAAATGCAATTTTGTATTTCTACAAATGACTGAGGCCTCTCAGCCTTTGTTTTAAAAAGGTTCTGATGCTTTTCTTGTCATAAGTATTATTTTCCTTTACAATTCTGTACTGTTATGGTGGATACACTGTGTCAACTTGAGAAATTTAGAAGTTTTCACTTAGAGACTCAGCAGGGAGCCAAGGTTCTTACTTTGTAAATATCCTCATCCTGCGAAAGAGGAGGGCAGGGAGATTTTGTGAGTTACACCCGCCCTGGGGGTGGGGCTAGCCTGTGTACAATATAAGGGAGAAAAAGAGGCTTGTTTTCCTCCTCTTTTTCCCTGGCTGCCTTTTTGCTCTGGCTGCTGCCTTGAAGTGTTGTCCCAGTGCTATGCCACCTTGCCTTGGAACTAGCTGATTATGGACTGGAACATCCAAAAACTGTAAGATAAACAAACCCTTCCTTCCTTCATTCTGGATGTCAGGTATTTTGTCCCAGCTATGAGAAAAAAGTAAAGGTAACCAAAACATATACCAAGTTCCTCTTCACAGAGGTCAAAGCATAGTATTACCAGGTTCATCAAGCATCATTTTCCTGGTACAGGTTAGAATATAGTTTTTCTAATATGTATTATGCTTATGTAGAATACAAAGATTACACATTTTAAAAATTTTCCTGTGGTCCAGAAGAAACTTGAGTTAATCTCCATTATTAGAAAAGAAGTTAATTGTGCTTATATTTATATTATGAATTAGAAATGATAGATGTTTCAATTTTACAGTTATTCTTGCCTTAGAATATCTTGGATTTCACATATATGTGTTAATTGTATCTCTTATTTTACTAGAAGAAGTTAGGGCTCTCTATGATTTCATATAATTAATTTTTACTTTTAGGAAAATATAATGATCATGTAAGCTAGCAAAAGGTTCATAATAGCACTGCAAACTACATTTTGATTAGTGGATTTTAAATAGTGGCACATTTTCAAGCATATTTTTCTTTTAAGCACAATATGGATGCTAAAATCTTTTACATATCATTTTACTTTATGGTTCAAATCTAATTCCATAAATGGAGACTCTAACATTATTACCGTTTTCTGCTCATGATTCTCATAGTGTATCCTCAGAGAGATACTTGTAAAAATCAAATCATTTGGGACTAATTTGGAAATATTTATACTGAGAATAAAGTAGAAAAAAAGTTTTTATTGGATAATCTTCAGTTTTACTTGAGTACTAGTTGAACCTAATCCTGATTCCAAATCAAAGACCTATAGGACTCTAGAATAAGCTTTCTGGAACAAATAAATTAGATCATTATCAGGGTGATAGTGTAAACAAAGCTTTACAAAGCCAAGTCTGAAAGCTGTTTGGCAGTGCGCTTGGAAACCAGACCCTGAGTTGGTATACAGACGAAGGTCCTCTTTTACTGTATTTAGAACATACAGTAAGGCTCTCCTTGATTTATGGCTATGCTTTTAGGGTCAGAAACCCACATACCTCTGGAAAACCTGTAATTAAGTGCAGTGACTTGGTACGGTGTGATGGATGTAATCATTGTTGGTGAGGGAGAGTCTCAGACCAAGCACAGAGCAAAGTGTCAAACAAGAACTTGCCTCAGGGTCTGAAAACACATGACTTCCTAAAACATCTCCTAGTTGGGCACAAAGCCACCACATGTAAGGTAAAATGCGAGTCCCTAAATACAGCCTGCAAAACTATCTGCAGTCTGCCCTGGCTTCATTCTCCAGAATGAGCCGTCTCGACAGCCTTCCAAGGCCAGTGTAGCCAGACAGACAGAGATGAATCGCGTTCCACAAAACAGGCACTCTACTCTCATTAAAGACTCAGGGAGGGTAACTTTCCTTAGGAGGCTGTGTCTGGGGCTCTAATCAGCAAGCTGTGAAGAACATTAAGATGAGCCATTTGCCCTACTGTTGTATTTTTGACAATGATTTATAATTTATGTATAGTGAAATGTGTCATTAAATGTACAGTTCGGTCATCTCTAAATTTCTTTTTCTGTTCATTTGCTGCTGTTATGTGGAAAGAAGATTGATTTCTGTCTTTTAATTTTAGGTCAGGAAATACTTTAGGATTTTCTGTGTCAGTAATGGCATCATCTCTAAGAAAGGGGATTTTGCTTCTTTTCTAACTGATGAGCCTTTTGTGTCTTTTGCACTGGCTGAGATTTCTGGGACAGTATTGAAGACGAGTCGTGATGGCAGGCATTCTTTTCTTGGTCTGGATCCTAGAAGGGAGAATTTAGTACACGATTTTTAGGTATGATACTAACTCTAGGTTTCCTGTAGATTCCTCTGTAAGATTGAAAGAGTTTCCGTTTACCTCTCATTTATTACAAGTTTTAAATATAAGTACTTGTTGAATTTTGTCACGTCTTTGTCTATTGAAATGATTACTTTGCTTTTCTACCTTATTGATACAAGGAATTGCATTAATTGTTTTCTAATGCAAAGCTAACATTGCATTCCTGAAATGAATCCTACTTGGCTATGATGTATCATTCTTTCTCCATGTTGAATTTGATTTATTAATATTTTATTAAGGGTTTTACACATGTTGTAGTCAGGGTTTGCAAGGAAAACAATTTAATACAGGATACATAATTTATTATAGTCACCCAAGAACCCAAGAGTGCAGGAAGTCTGTCTACACACTAGGGACCCAAAGAATCCAGTTGAGAGCCTGGATCCTATAGTGATGTCCTGCACGAGTCCAGCTGAAGACCTAGAACCCATGGCAATGCCTCTACAAGTCCAGCCAGTGGCCTAGAGCTCATGATCATGTCTCATGCAAGTCTGTATCAAGAATCTGTACTCGAAAGGTCCAGGAATCAGTGGTGGAAACTGGAAAGTCGGCTCCAGCATGATGAAGGATCTGTGCCAGCAGGCTGAGGATCTGCACTGGAGCCTGGAAGACACGCAAGGTAAGAACCAGAGCCCCGAGAGGTACCACAGCCATCCTCAGCAACAGCGCGGTCCCGAGCTCGTCTAACGAGAACAGCCGAGTTATTATCAGGAAAATCAGTGTGACAAGCTTCTCCAGGAGAACCAACAGCATCACCTCTTCCTCTCCAATTCTCCTTTTATGTTGTTGGCAACAGTCCTCAGCTGGGCCCTCCACACCGTGCTGATTCTGTTCAGCAGAAGTTGAGCACCTATTGTCTATATACCACCACACATGAATGAGGGGTATTGGTCTGTTATTTCTTTGCAATATCTTTTTAAGGTTTTTATATTAGGGTTATGCTTGCCTTATAAAGTTAATTGGCAAGTGCGTCTTCTCTATTTTCTGAAAGGGTTTAAGTAAAATCCATACTACTTCATTCTTGAATCTTTAATAGAGTTTATCAGAAAAATCAGCTGGGCCTGGAGGTTTTTTTTTTTTTTTTGGATGTTTAAAAATATTTAAAATAGATGTAGGTGTATTCATATTTTCTGTTTCATCTTGTGTCAATTTTGGTAACTTTGACTTTTTAAAACTATTTTTCCTGTCATATAAGTTGGTGTATTTGTCAGCATGAAGTTGTCTCTTACACAATCTTTTAAGAACGGTGTATAGTATTACTACAGATGATTAAGTTAGGTAACAATATTGTAGGGAGTCAGACAGGACTAGGCCCCTAAAGAAGTCAATGCAGATGATAAGAACACACTGCAACTGTCGCTGGAGACACATTCAGTGGTAGTCAAGGCCTCAAGAGAAAAACGAATGACTACATTTACATACTTCCCTGAGCGGTAAAAATAATGATTGCTATTCTAAATAGGCCTTGGTCACCCGGGTAGGGGACCGAGACCTCCTGACTCATGTCTTCCAAGAAAGGTCCTTGTTCTCTCCATGCACACTTGCTTAGTGACCTGCTCCCCCACTGGCTCAATGTTACCTAAGTGAAATCCTTGTAATCCTATTGGTTGGTGGTAGTTTCGTCCCACCTTATACCCACCTCACGATTTTGTTCTATAAAAGCCTCCACTGTCGGGGTCCCCTCCTATCCTGCTCAGGCAGGAACTGTCTTTTCCTCAACAATGTTTCCTACTCTTAATCTCCCTGGTTCCTCAGAATTCATTCTTTGATTTTGGGGGACACAAACTCAGACATCAGTTTTGGAGTTATGATATTTTCCTTGTATGATTTGGAGGTCTTATATCATTCCTATGTCAGTATTGCAGAATATACAATAATGATATCTTTCTGCCATTTCTGGTATTGGTGACTTTTATTTGTTCCTTTATTTTTATCTTTCTAGTTAGTGACAAATAAGTTTTGTTGATTTTTTTCAAAAGTTTGGCTTTGTTAATTTTATGGTTTTTTCCTATCTTATTGATTTCTGCCTCTACCTATATTATTTACTTCTGTCTATTTCTACTTACTTTGGGTTTACTTTATTCTTGCTCTATTTTTGGAGAAACTCAGGTTGTTGATTTGAGACTTTTTTCTTTTTAAATATAAGTAACTATGATTATGAATATAAATTTCCCTCTAAACACCAATAAATTTCATAGTTAAATTTTGCTATGCTACATTTACACTATTGATTTAGCCCCAAACAGTATTTTTATATTTATTCAATATTTATTCTCTAACCCTTGGATCACTTAGAAATATGTGGCTCAAAACCTAAATAGTTTGTATTTTCCTGGGACTCTTGTTATTATTGGTTTGTATTAATTATACTACAGCAAGAGTACCATAGAATCAGCCCCTGCAGTATCTCAGTACTTATTTATTACCACCAATTGAATTAGCCTGGCCTTGTACAATGAGCTATGTACAAGGCTTAGAAAACAATGTCTTTTCTATGGTTACTGAGCACAGTATTCTCTAAATATTAGTTAAATCAAGGAGATTTATATAGTTGTTCAGTGGTTACTAATTTTTAATACTTTATTAGTACATGTTTTCAGTACATGAAGCTTACATTCATATTAGGGAGTGGGCCCATGTATGTAACACAACTTGGTATTTTTTTCTAATCCCCTTCTCTTTTTAAATACCTTTCTCTTTCCTGCTCTAAATCCCCTTTCCGCATTTTCATTCTTACTATTACTCTTTTTAGCTCATGTTTGTGACACATGATGTTCACATCTATTTTGGATATTTAGTACCTGTAAGGATATCTTCAGTCCTCTAACTTTCCCTCCTCTCTCCTCACTCCCTCATTTTCCTGGAACCCCTCCCATTTGCAAAAGACCTATCTCATTGTTTCCTTGTTTCTGTCCATCAATCCTTTATTGTGCTCTTTATTTGTACTTTATCTTCCTGAAATGAGAGCTACCATACAGATTTAGGATTGCGTGTCTGATTTATTTCATTTAACATTTTATGTTCCAGTTGTACCCATTTTCCTACAAATGTTTTGAGTGCATCCTTCTTTATAGCCAAGTAGTATTACATTATGTATAGATGCAGTACCATATTTTCTCTGTCCATTTTTCTGCTGATAGGGCTAAAAGCTGCTTCCAAGTGTTAGCTACTGTGAATTGTGCGACTATAAAAATGGTTATGCCTAGCCCTCACCTGCCTTTGTCATCTTTGCAGGACTTCTCAGCCCGAGGGATGCTATCTGCCTCATATCCACTATGCTCTGTAGATCGGGCACTTTGCCAGTTCTGTCCCTCACTATTTCCAGTGTCTAGGTCAGTGCCTGGGATTTACTGAGCAACCAAGATTTTCGAATGAACCAAGCAATCATTAATTAATGATCAATTGATACTATGAGAAAATTGCTCCTTTTTCATCTCCTTTGAATGAGTTTGACACTTTTACATATAAATACAAAAAACTACAATAATAATAATAAGCTAGGCTAGTGATACATATTTTTAAAATGTTATTCCTAAAAGATCAATAAACTGCCCAAGGTCCAACAGCTAGTAATTGGTTCCTACTGTTCATTCCAAAAGCCATATTTCCTAAACACTGTCTTACCTGGAGAGAATGGTACTGCTAAAGGCAACCACAAAATAATAAGGAAGCCCCACATTTATTACATAATGAAGCTTAACACAGAAGAAATTGCAAGCTTTAATGTTTTGCAGCAATGAATCACAACATTTATTAATAATCATTCCTTAATAATGGAGAATTACAGCAGTCTGCCTTTTAACACTGCATCTGGAAAATAAAGCAATAAAGTTTTATTTTAAATGACGCTGATCAAAAACGTCCAGAAAGGTAGTATTTATGAGTAAAACTAATCACAGGGATATTAAAATCTGAAGGGTTTATATATTAAAAAGAGGAAGTAGAGGAAATAAGCAATTACAAAGCAGAAAGTTCAGATGAGATGGCGATGATGGTTTTTCCAGCTATTTAATTAGGAGAATCTGCAGGCTATAAGAGCTGTCCGGAAGCTCAGATGGATGCAGATGCACGTGTCCCGTTACAGCAGGGTCGATCCAGCAGATAATGTTTCAGGACTGCATTTTCAAGGGTGGCAGAACTGCTTTCCAAACACAGTGACGTGCCACCCACTCACACGGGGACGTCGCATGCCCCCATCTTTGCAGGGACTGGGAAGGACCTCTGAGCGCGGGAAGCAACCGCAGTAGCGAGCAACAGAAGGCAGGCTGTGAGTCACATGCCCACTCCTCCAGAGGAAGCGGCCTCTCGCTGGCCTGGATGAGAATAGTGACAAAAATCAGCGTCAAAACCAATGAAAAAGTGAGAATAGACTAAGAAATTTTATATAGAAACTAACAGTCCCACCTGAATAAGCGAAGGGAAACACACCAAGGCACACACACACAGGCAGACACACACACACACACACACACACACACACACACACACACACACGATGAGCACAATAGTTTGGTTTTCCCCAACTCTGTTACAAGTGATTTCTTCAAAATTATAGTGGAATCGCAGACAAAAATAGTTTGGTGCCAGGTGTGGTGGTTCACACCTGTAATCCCTGCGCCCGGGAGACTGAGGCAGAAGATTGCTGTGAGTTCAAAGCCAACCTGGGCTATAGAGTGAGTTCACGGCAAACCTAAACTGCGTAATGAAATCCTATCTCAAAAAGATGGAAGGGAAAGGGAAGGGAGGAGGAAAGGCAAGGCAAGGCAAGGCAAGGAAGCATAGAAAACACTGTGTGTATCCACCTGGAATCCTTTTGGATAAGAAAATTCCATAACAAAGAAATACACTTAACATAGTTTCATATTTAGTTGTTACAGACTGCACTGTGTCCGCACTAAAATCCCTAGTTAAAGCTCTGACCCCCCACAGACTGCATTTGGAGATGAAGTCTTTAAAGAGGCAATGAAGGTTCAATAAACTCATAGGGTTGAAGTCAATGAAGTCATAATACTAATACAATAATACCAGTGCCCCTGTAATAACAGAGATGCCGGGATTACAGCACCCGTGGGAGAGGCTATGTGAAGACACAGAGAGAAGTGGCCACCTGCAAATCCGGGAGAAAGGCCTCACCAGAACCCAACCGTGTTGGTCCCATGATCCTGGATGTCCAGCCTCCAAGCAGAGAGAAAATGAATGTCAGCTGTTTAAACCATCCTGTTATGCAGTCCAAGCGGACAAATACAACAATATTTCCAAAAAGGATCTGAACAGAGGAAAACCGGCCCCAAGCTCATAGTAACATCTCTCAAAATGGTTCAGAAAGTATTGCCTAGGACGAGTCAGAGAACTAGCTTGCAGTTCTGCCTATACTTGCTGGGAGTGAACAACTGAGCTTTCTCTCCTCTCAGGTTTAGCAACATCCAATACGATTGTTCCTTCTTTGCTATTTTTTTTCTCAAATCTTTTATTTTTTTTCTTGCTACATGTTTACAGTATACAGTGTTTATGTTCCTTGTGTGGAGCTGGCACCTGTGCATAACACACCCCAGTTCACTTTTTCATCCCCTTTTCCTCCCCTCCTCTCTCCTCCATTTGTTGATCCCCTTCTCTTTGGGAAGATCTCCATTCTATTATCTATCTTTTATTTTGCTCTTCATTTATACTTTGGGTTTCTCATATCAGAGAAACCACAATGCAATATTTAATCTCCTATGTCTGATTTATTTTACTTAAGATTATGGTCCCAAGATGCATCCACTTTCCTATATATGACTCATATTTATCTTTCTTTATGACAGAATAGCATTCCTTTGTGTGTAAATGCCACAGTGTCTTTATCCATTTTTTCTGTTGATTGACAAATAGACCTCTTCCAAGGTTTACCTGCTATGAGTTGTGCTGCTATAAACATGAGTATACATGTATCGCATGTTAGTTTAATATGCATTTAACTGTAATATGAATTTAACTCTTTGGGGAAGATATCTAGACAAGGAATAGAGTCAAGTGGAGTTTCTAGTTTTAATTTTTGAGGAATCTGTATACTGATTTCCAAAGTGGTTGTATTGATTTAAATTTCCACCAGCTGTGTAGAAGTTCCCTTTTAATCCACAGCCTCACCAGCTTTTTTAATATTTCATTTCTTGATGATGACCATTATTTTCTGGGATAAGATGAGATCTTAGTATTGTTTTAATTTGTATTTCTCCAATAGCCAATGGTGTTGAACAGCTTTTCTAACATTTGTTGGACATTCATATTTCTGAGAAACATCTATTCATTTCAACTGCCCATTTCTTTATTAGATCTTTTAGTTTTTGTTAGTCTAATTTTTTAGTTCTTTATATTACCTGCATACTAGCCCTCTGTCTGAGGAATAGCTGCAAAGACTTTTCATTCTGTAGATTGTCTCTTTATTAATTCTTTCTTAGATTTTTAGTTTAATATGATCCCATTTGTTGATTCTTGCTGTTACTTCTTGTCCAATGGGAGTTCTGGTCAGTGAGTCCTTACCTACACCTATGACTTCAAGTATTTTGCCTATTTTATCTTAAATTTCATATTGAATCAGAAGAGAACAAGAATAACAAAAACCATCCTGGACAACAAGAACAAAGTAGAAGGCAATAGTTGACTTCTACAAATTAAACAACAAAGCAACTATAATAAAAATGGCATGGCATTGGTACAGAAATAGACATGTGGAACAATGGAACAGAATAGAGGATACAGAAATATTCCCAGACACATTCAGCTAGTTGATCTTCAACTAAGGTACTAAGAACATATATCAAAGGAATGACAGCTTAGTCAACAAATGGTACTAGGAAATCGGCTATATATTTGCAAAATATTGAAGCTGGACCCATATCTCTCACCATATATTAAGCTAAAATAAAAAATGAATTACAGATCTAAACATTACAGCAAAAACAAGGAGCTTCCTAGAAGATAAAATAAGTAAAAGTTTTTTCAAAAGAATTTATTTAAAGAGAAAAAAAGCAAAACAGAAAAAAGGTAGAAATAATACAGTATTTCCAAAAAAAAAAAAAAGAAATCACTAGTTGATAAATTACATGAATTCTTCTTAGAAATAGTTATTCACATTACAAAATTAAAGCATAAAAAGTGGACATTCAAACAGTGAGAGTGCAGTTTTGCTCAACAATCCAACAAAAACTTAATAATATGGTTATCAATCCTACACATTTAAACATACATGCAGTTATATCCTTTAGAGAACTTCCTTTTCCTCTCTTTTTTACAATAGCAATTACACAATTAGGATTTTTTTTACTCCTACATTTCTTTTTACTTTTTACACTAGAGACACAATGTGATATTTATAAATATGAGTCTTATTTATTTCTTATTTATGAGGATAGTATCATGTTGTCTCCATTTCCCTATGAAGGCCTCAGGATCATCCTTCTTCATAGCTGAGTAACACTCCATTGTATAAAAATACTACATCTTTTTCATCCACTCTGAAGTTGATGGGTATTTTGGTTGTTTCCAAGATTTAGCTATTACAAATTGTGCTGCTATGAACATGGGTGCACAGATATCACTGTGATATCACCTTTATAGTTTTTCTAGGAAAATACCCAGGAGGGGAATAGCTAGGTTGAATGGAACTTCCAATCCTAGTCTTCTGAGAAATCTCCATAAAAATTTCCATAGTGGTTGCACCAGTCTACACTCCCACCAACAGTGGAGCAGTGTTCCTTTTTCCCCACAACCTCACCAACATTTGTTATCAGTTGATTTCTTGATAGCAGCTATTCTTTCCAGAGTGAGATGAAATCTCAATGCTGTTTTAATTTGCATTTCTCAAATGACCAATGATGGTGAACATTTCTTCATGTATTTATTTGCCATTTGTATATCTTCATCTGAGAACTGTGTGTTCATCTCAGCTGCCCATTTTTGGAGAGGGTCTTTGAATTTGGGGAGGCTTGGTGTTTTTCAGTTCTTTATATGTTCTGGATGTAAGTCATTTGTCTGAGGGGTTGCTGGCTAAAATTCTTTCCCATTCTGTGGGTTTTCTTTTCACTCTGTTGGTGATTTCTTTTGAAGCGCAGAAACTTTTCAATGTGAGATCCCAGTTGTTGATTCTCTGAAGTGTTTCCTGTGCTTTTTGCATTTTGTTCATGAATTATCTGCCTACCCCTATATATCCAAGACTTCTACCTACCTTGTCTTACAGTAGATTTAGTGTTTCTGTTTTAATATTTAGATCTTTGATCCATTTAGACATTAGTTTTGTGCGTGGTGATAGGCATAGGTCTAGTTTCAGTCTTCGGCATATGGAGAGCCAATTTTTCCAACACCATTTATTAAAAAGGCTATCCTTCTTCCAGTGAACATGTTGAGCCCCTTTGTCAAATATCAGGTGACTGAGTGTCTTTATACTTATACTTGCATCTTCTAATCTGTTCCATTGATGCTCAGGTCTATTTCTTTGCCAATACCATGCTGATTTTATTACTGTGGCTTTGTAGTACAGTTTCAAGTCAGGAATTGAGATGCCTCCTGCCTTGCCTTTATTGCCCAGAATTGCCTTTGCTATTCTAGGTTTCTTCTGTTTCCAAAATGAATTTTAGGAGTGTTTTCTCTAGATTTGTGAAGTATGTTAATGACATTTTGATTGGGATTGTGATAAATCTGTATAATAATTTTGAAAGTATGGCCATTTTCACAATGTTGGTTCTTCCTAACCAAGAACAAGGAATATCCTTCCATTTTCTGATATCCTCTTCAATCTCCTTTTTTAGTGTAACATTTTTCAGCAAAAAGATCTTTTACATTCTTAGGTTGATTCCTAGGTATTTCACTTTTTTAGATGCTATTTTGAAGGGTGATATTTCCATAATTTCTCTCTCACTGAGATTTTGTTTGTGTACAGAAATGCTATTGATTTTTGAGCATTGAATTTGTATCCAGCTACACTGCTGAATTTGTTTATTACTTCTAGTAGTCTTTTAATGGAGTTTTCTGAGGTCTTCTCTATAGAGTATCATGCAATCAGCAAATAATGATAATTTAACTTCTTCCTTTCTTATCTTTATTACTTTTATTTCTGTCTCTTTTCTGATTAATCTGGCTACTATTTCCAGAACTATATTGAATAGGAGTGGTGATAGTGGACATCCTTGTCTTGTTCCTGATTTTAGAGAGAAAGCTTTCAGTTTTTGTCCATTTAGTATGAAGTTGGCTGTTGGTTTGTCATAGATGGCCTTTACAAGATTAAGGTAGACACTGTGTATTCTGAGTTTCTGAAAGCTTTTTTATCATGAACATGTGTTGGACTTTATCAAAAGGGTTTTTTTGCATCTATTGAGATGACCATGTGGTTTTTGTTTTTGGCTCTATTGATGTGGTGTATTACATTTATTGATTTGCATATGTTAAACCATCCCTACATTCCTGGAATGAACCCCACTTGGTCATGATGTATAATCTTCTTGATGATTTGCTGCATTCTATTTGCCAGTATTTTATTAAGAATCTTTGCATCAATGTTCATTAGTGAGATTGGCTTATAGTTCTCCTTTTTGGTTGGGTCTTTCTCTGGTTTTGGTATCAGAGTAATACGTGCCTCCAGGAATGATTTAGGGAGGATTGCTTACTTTTCAATTTCATTGAAGAGTTTAAGGAGTATTGGCATCAAATTTTCTCTAAATTTCTTGTAGAATTCAGCCATGAATACATCAGGACATGGTCTTTTCTTTGTTGGTAAATTTTTTTATTATGTTTTCAATTTCAATAGCTGATATTGGGTTATTCAAAATTGCTATGTCTTCTTGGTTGAGGTTTGGTAGTTCATATGTTTCTAGAAATATGTCCATTTCATCTGTGTTTTCCTCTCTATGTGAGCAGAGATTTTCAAAGTAGGTATTCATGATTTTTTGAATTTCCATGGGATCTGTAATAATTTCCCTCTTTTCATTCCTTAGTGCATGAATTCAGGTTTTTTTCTTTCTTTATCTTGATAAGGTTAGCTAGAGGTTTGTCAATTTTGTTTATTCTCTTAAAAAACCAGCTCTTTGATTCATTAATTCTTTGTATTGTTGTTAAGTTTCAATTGCATTGATTTCTGCTCTAATCTTTACAATTTCCTATCTTCTATGAGCTTTGGGTTTCACTTGATTTTCTTTTTCTAGAAGCTTGAGATGAAGTATTAGGTTGTTTATTTGTGCTCATTCTGTTTTCTTGATATCACAATTTATTGCTATATATTTCCCTCTTAAGACCACTTTCATTGCATCCCACAGATTACAGTATACTGTTTCCTTATTTTCATTGAATTGTATATATTGCTTTATTTCTTCTTTAATTTCATCTGTAGCCCACTGGTTGTTCAGAAGGTTATTATTTAATTTTCATGTATGCATGCAGATTTTGCAATTTCTTTTGCCATTAATTTCCAATTTCAGTGTGTTATGGTCAGATATTATGCATGGGATAATTTCTATACCTTTGTAGTTACTTAAGAATGTTCTATGGGTAAGATATGGTTTATTTTGGAGAATGTCTGATGCACAGCTGAGAAGAATGTGTATTCTGATGTGGTTGGGTGGAACACTCTGTAAACATCTACTAAGCCCAATTGCTCACAGGTATGATTCAGTTCTATTATTTCTTTGCTGACTTTTTGTCTAGTTGATCTCTCTTTGTGACAATGGGCTGTTAATCCCCTGTTATAATTGTGTTCTTGGGTATTTGATTTTTTGTGTCCATTAGTATTTGTCTTATATAGTTGGGAGCTCCTCAATTTGGTGCATATATATTTATAATTGTTAGTTCTTCTTCTTGAATTTTTCCACTAATGAGTATGTAGTATATCTCTTTTAATCATTTTAGGTTTAAAGTTCACATTGTGTGCAAATAGAATAATTATCCTGCTTTTTTCTGGGTTCCTGTTGCATGGAATACTGTTTTCCATCCTTTGACTTTTAATCTATGAGTTTCCTTTTGGGTCAGATGTGGTTCTTGTTTACAACATATTGTGGGACCATGTTTCTTGATCCATTCTGTCAACCTATTTCTTCTGATAGATGAATTAAGGCCATTTACATTTATGGATATCACTGATATGTACTGGCTCGACTTTGCCATGTTATGTTTCAGCTGTTTGATTTCTGCTTTTCCCCCTTGTTTAATTGCTTCTCCTACCTTGTGGTTTCTCTCCATTGTTGTTCTGGGGATTTTGGTCATTTTTATCTCTGTTAAGTATGTCTTTCAGTACCCTTTCTAGGGCTGGTTTGGTGGACATGAATTTCTTCAGTTGTTCTTTGTCATGGAAGTATCTTGTTTCTCCATTAAATTTGAATGAAAGTTTTGCTAGGTACATCAGTCTGGGTTGAAAGCTGTTTTCTTTCAGGGCTTGAAATATCTCACTCCAAGCTCACCTCGACTTGAGAGTTTGTGCTGAAAAGTCTGCCATGATTCTAATAGGCTTTCCTTAATAGGCGAGTTATGTCTTTTCTCTAACAGCTTTCAGTATTCTGTTTTTATGTTGCATGTCTGGGATCTTAGTTATTATATGTCTGGATGTAGATTTATGTTGGTTGTGATTGTTTGGCGTTCTCTATGCCTCACTCAACTACATATCAGATTTTTCTCCCCATGTTTGGGAAATTCTCTGCCACTGCTTCTGTGAACAGCTTAGTTATGTCATTTGCATGGATTCCTGAATCTTTACTGATACCTATTACTCTAATATTTTTTCTCTCAGCATCATCTTGAAGCTGCTGGATTGTCATTTCATGCTGCTTTATTATTTTTAAGAGTTTTATCTTTTCATGATTGCTAATTGCAATCCTGTCTTCAAGGTCCAAAATTCTGTCCTCAGCTTCATTTAAATGGTTTTGCCAACTTTGAATAGAATTTTTTGCTTCTTGGATGTCTCTTTGAGTTTGTTTCATGAATTCTGCTTGTTTTCTATGTTGTTCATTCAAGGTTTCAATTATGCTCCTGTACAAAGTTTCCCATGCTCCTGTACTTTTTATCTATTTCTTCCCTAGCTGCATTGAGCAACTCCTTTGCTAAGGCTATTTCTGTCTTTACATGAGAGATTACTTATAATTTGATTTCCTCTTAGCCTCATGGAGTTGTTTTTTTATTTCACTTACTATCTTTTCAGAGATTTCCAGTGTGTTACTTTTGAAGTCCTCTGTTTCAATGTCTCCTGTACTTGCTCCTGGTGGACTAGATGTTTGAGATTGCATTTTGCTTTTTCGTTTTGCAATTTTCCCCTTTCAGGTTAATATTTGGTCCTTCAGTCCCACTAGTGTCAACTTTTGATAGTGTGTATCTTGGGGTCCTACTGTAAGGTTGATGTTTGTCCAATTGCTGGGTACCACAATGAAGAGGTGGGCCAGTCATCTGAATTCCCCTTGCAGGGCCTGTTGGGTGAGTCCTTATTCTTCCTAGGTTGACAAGCCTAGGAATATTGACGGAAATTAACACTTAGTTCCTGCTGTTATTATGTCTTCAGGTTGTTCAGAGTCACCAGATCTCCCTGTTTATAGTGTTTGTCTCGACTGGGATCCTACTGTATCTCTGAATGTCTCATAGGCCCTTTTAATTTTCTCCAGGTTGAGGAGGCCTTTTTGGCACCCTCCTCAACCTACCTGATATTCTCTATGTGGAGGAAGGACTCACCTACCCAATTGCCAAGCTTGCCAATTACTTACTTCTGGAGAAGGCTTTGCTATTGTTTCTGTTTACCCACTGAAGGTGGCAAACACTATTCCTATTTTAGGGGCAAACTCACCTCACTCATGGAAGCCTGCTGAGTTGTTCTGTTTGGATGAGGGGTTACTGAGTCTCCCCTTGATACTGCATGGTTAATCCACTGCAGTCCAAGGTTCTGGAGGGAGGTGTAGAAGCCAAAGATCAACAGCAATGCTAGGTCCAGGAGGTGGTGGTGGGGGGTCCCAGATGGCAGCAGTGGGACTGCAGGGGCACTCGTCACAGGCTAGAGTTCCTAGGTCCTGAGGTGGGTGACTGGGACTTTGGGGACATGGGAGGGGTCTGGTTTAGGCCCAGCCTGCCCTTTCCGCTGGCTGGAGTTCTTGGATCCTGCAAGGTGGTAAAACACTTTTTAAAAATATGCCTGTCTATCAATAACTGATAAAATAATGTTAAAATCACCTATTATGGTTATAGACTTTTCTATTTAAGACTAAATCTTTTCTTCCATCTATTTTAAGGTTCTGTGATTAGGCACATCTATATTTATGACTGTTGTGTCCTTCTGATGAAATGACCCTCTTCTTACTATTGAAACCAGAGTGACTGTCTTATTAGTTTATATCCCCAGTGTGTTAGACTCATGTGAAGTACACAGAAACCTGCAGCGTGCTAGATTTATCCTTTCCAAGAGGATGCACTGCTGCTCCTTAACTTAGCTCATTCCATTTTATACACTCTCCCAATAAGCCACCTCTCCTTGTGAGATAGCATAAGCCAAGCAATTCCTTCTTCCCCATACTTTCCAGTGAAAGCTGCACTCGGATGCTTTTCTCTACTACAAGAACTTGGACATCTCATGAATTCCATATTTAGAGCTCCAATTTTCATACGTTGCATACAGATTTCACCAAGTCAAAAAATACCACATGGGCAAAAAGCAAAGTAAAGTAAAGCAAAGGTAATTATGGGCAAGAACAATGGATTCTCCATGGCTGCATCATCTTGTTCTCGCTCTCAATACTATAATGTCCCCTCTGCTTCCTCATCCACATGCACACCCAGCAACAAACACAGTCTCTCCATTCTTCCCATCTGTTCAGAGATACAAAATCCAAATGCTGTCAGTAGCTTAGAAAATCTTCAAAATGCTTAGTAGACGTGCTCCTGCATTGAACAGATGAAGTGGACACCTTGTGAGGTGAATACGGCTGGCACAGACCTGTCCTTCTGTCCCTCATCGTCATGGTTGTGCACTTGCCCATCTGTTTGGGCAGCACTGCTGACAGCTGGCAGTGCACAAGGGTGCCATTGGGAAGACTCATGAGTTCCAGGCAGCCTTTTCTCTTGCTTCCCGCATCATGGCCCCTCTTTGATTACTGTCCTATCCAGGTTTGTATGCAGTCTTACTTCATTTCCAACCAAATGCTCACTTCTATCAGTCCCCATTTCAAAGAGAAACATGAAGAGATTTTATGATGTATATAAACGAGGGAACATTTTAGTCTGTGTAATGAAATGGGGTTCAACAACTGAGGGGACTGATGTATATAACCTAATGGCCATGACAAGGGCAGGAGAACACACTGATACCAACAAGTCCTCCTTGGGTCTGCTTGCATTTGAATCCCACCTCCATCACTTGTGGCTTTGGGATTCTTCCTTCAGCAGAAAAGGGTTTCTTTGAAATCTAAAGGAATGTGGTTGGCTATACAACCTTAATATAATATGAAAATGAATATTACATATTACATTTTTATTCCTCCTAAAGCACGAATGAAGTGCCATTAAAGGTACTAAATTTTAAACATTGTTCTATGGTCCCGCACATGGGAAGATTGTGAGGTGACCAGTGATTCTCACAGCTACCCAGGGGCCTGTTCAGTAACTGGAAACATGACCACAACCCACTGGCTGCCAGATTGTCCTTCCTGCAAGGTACTAGGTGGAGGCAAGGGGACTGGGCCAGGAGACTCCTGTTCTCAGAGGCCTGCTGTCCAGCTGCTTTGGTCGTAAGATGGTCTGAGTGTGTCCCCCAAAGGTGCATGTACTGGAAGCTTGGTACCTAAGGTGGTCATGTTGAGAGCTGTTGAAATGTTTGGTATGAGGCAGGGCCTAGTGAAAGATAATTAGGTCATTAGAAATGTTGCCCAAGAAAGGACTGATGTAATCATCCTGGGGTATTTCATCTGAGAGTGGGCTGTTCTGAAAAGAGCGAGCTTAGCACCTGAACCGCTCTGGTTTCCTGTCTCACCACATACTCTTTCCTTACACACACCTACCCCATGATGCCAGCTGCCCTGCTGTTATGTAGCCAGGGGGCCCTTGCCAAAGCTGGCCAATGCTGTTTGAACCTTTCTTCTCTAAACTCAATAATCCTTTTTTAGGTTTGTTTGAAATATCCAGATTGGGTGTTTTATTATAGCAACAGTAAAAAACACCAACCCACACCATAGCAGACAGGTGATCTTCATGAGATTGCAACCTCTTCAAAGGAACTCAAGGGTAAGAAACTCTCCAAAAGATTTCCATACCAAATGCTTATGGAGTTGCATGGTACACATGTGCCTGACCCCAGTTCCCTGCGCAAGTCTCCTATCAGCGCTGGTGAGTCTCATCAGTTGCAGATTGGGCAGGATCCAGGGTGCTGGGGACAGGGTGATAGATGGTAGGAGGTGAATGGTGTTTGAGCTGAGTCTCTAGGACACTAGTACATGCTCCTTTGTACCACTGGACATTACTTAAAAACACAAATTCAAAGATGAAATTAGGATTTTCAAAAGAATGAAACCCTAAATGCAGGACTTTTTTTTTTATTATGAGAAACTAACTGTATACAACAGCATTGTCATTTGGCTAAAAAGCCAGCCCTCAAGAGGAGTAATACCTATAACTCTCTGCACGGTGCCTGAGGCAGTCAAGTCAATAAATACAAGCTATTAGTGTTATCATTAGCTAGTTGGTCAGTACACCACATGTTTCAGAAATGACTATGTCGATAAACAAAAGTAAAAAGAAAACCCATGCCTGGGAAGGTTGTTACTTAAAGCCTCCTGGAGAGATGTTGACCAGCATGAAAAAAAAAAAGTATAGGAAACATATATAGGAGACTAGAGAAAGAATAAGAAGAAGAAAGAAAGTGCAAATCTAATACACAAGTTCATAATCAGCTCCTCGAAACACACAGCCTGCCACATTTTTGATAGATGCACGCTGGTTCCCAGTGCTGGTGTCAGCCAGAGCATGTTCCCGTGATGTACGCATCTGGATCTTAGACTCAGTGCAAGTGTCATGATCAAATGTGGAATTCAATAGGAAATCTCAGGCTCTGATGAGTGAATGGCTGTGGAATCCTGAGTCACCACATCAGGGTGCCGTGAGTCACTGGTAGTGTGCTTAGTTTTCTACATTTACCAGGCTTCTATGCATCTCAGGCAATGATCCAAGCCCAGTGTGTAGGATGAGACCATTCACACCAGCGAGGGTCCATCCACTCCTTTCAGATGGACAGAAGACCAAGGGCATTGGGTCATCTGGAGTCTCAGCAAGCTGGCCAAGCCACCAGGTCAGACTGAAGAACCAGACTCTTCTGGCACCTCTCAGGACTCCTTTCAGAGCCAGACTTAAGACTCTGCACCCCGGGGGCCCTAAGGATCTAGGGAGGAGTGTTTTCCAACCTCAGTACTTTGCCTCAGATACTTCATAGCATAATGCTTGAACCTTTCTAAAATTGATCATAAATATGTCAGGAATGTGGACATGCAAGAAAGAGGAGTTTCTTCAATTTTCTGATCCAGTCAAGACTTCATTTTCATTTTGGGTCCCCAAATCTCAAGTAACTTCCACAATAATCGGATGATGTCTAAGGCCCAGCTGCAGACATAGCTCTAAGACTCGAGGAGGAAGCGGGGGGGGGGGTGTCTCAGCCTCACCAGCAGTCTGTGCAGGCTGACCTCTGAGATATGTGCTGTCCCGTGTCCCAGCTGACACCCAACCTGATGGTGCACGTTTTAGCCATTCCCAGCGCCTGAAGACATTTATTACCCTCCTACAGAGGCGGGTGCTGGCTAACAAGAGAATGGGACACATGGGGCCCTCTGTGATTTTCTTTGGTTCTTCCTGGGCTCTCCCTGACTGAGACTTGGCCAGGGATGGGGAATCCCTGCCTTGGTGACCCACTGGCACTCTGCTTGCCTCTGACTGTCCTTTCCCAAAGTTTAGGCCACTTTCCTTAATGCAGAGGTAATGTGGGGACCCGGAGGGATGAGGAAAAAACTCTAGCTAATTTCATAGTTATCCGCATACTTTGTTTATGTCCTGGGCCTGGACTTCTGAAAGGGAGAAGCCAACAGTTTGATTTCTTTGTCACCCACACTGAGACATGAGCATCCCTTTTAGAGGAAATAGAGACAAAATTACTAGGAGCTCAAAGAGGAGTGAAAGTGTGGGAACGGGAAACAACAACTATCACCTCAAAGTGACCCCACCGTTCAGGCCCATATGCCTCATTCTAGAAATTATTTTATTCTGAATGGTAAAGCCAGGTCATTGCCCAGGGGGCATGATGGCATTTCACACAAGTGTATATTGATGGCAAAGAGCCCCTGTGTGCTGTGGGGCATTGGGAGGGCCCTGAAGGCAGGAGTTTGGGGTAAGAGCCTCAATAAAAGGGGAGCAGAGTCTTTCTGAGCTATGGAATCTTGCTCTGAGCACATTTTCCAGTCCTGGGGAAATTAGCACCCAAGTTTCCATGTGATGGCGTCTACCTGGGAGGCCCCATCCCACTTGGCACCAGCCCACTCCAAAGAGGCCCTGCTTGAAAATCTCATTTTTCTTACAACAGATGCTGGATTTCAGTCCAGATGTCTTAGACATGTGTTCAGTGTATGTACTTTGCTGGCGCTGGGATGCAAAGAGAGCCAGAAAATGGGGAGGGCATGAAAAAACCTCCTCCCTCCCTGCTGCTGATGCTTTGAACGTATTTGTTTTCTCCTCCAAACTTGGCTGGCAGTAGCAAGGGTTACAGGAGTGGAGCAGGGAAGGGGCTAGGCCAGCAACCTGGATCTCTTCAGTGGAAAATCTCCCCAAGCATCTTAGCAGGACTCGTCCATCTCTGGGATTCCTTTATGTAGGATAACAGATTTACAAACTTTAACCAACAGAAAACTTACCGAGGGAGTTAATCAACAATGCAGATGTCCAAGTTTCACCTCCAAGTTATTCTCGCTCCCTTATCTGGTTGGGGGACGAAGAACTGACATTTTTACTAAGCACCCCGTGTGGTGGTGATGCATGAGACCCCAGGCCACACAATGAGAAACATGGTGGTGAAACCTCTTTGGTGGCCCTTCATGAGATATCCCTGCTGTCACCCTGCTGCTCTCCTCCTCTACTTCCTGAGCCTCAAAACCTACCCCTTCTTCACACCCAGGTGTGTAAGATACCTCTTATCTCTGCATACCTGCTTTCCATAACAGTGCAACTGCACTTGGGCAACTGCAAAAAGCATCACGTCCCCAAGACATCCCTGAACAGGTGTCTGGGAGCCAATGTAAATAAACAATGGAAAAGACAACTTCTGAACTTGCTTTTCCAACCCTGAAACACTTAACTGTCAGCCTCACAAAACCCAAGCCTCGCTTATATCCTGCCTTTACTGCTTTTTGTTTCTTGCGTGCTTGTGTCTCCGAAATAAGCTAACTTCTGGAGAAGAAGTGTCAGTCTTATTTTTTCTATTTATTCCCTACAGTGTCTACTCTATAACCACTGCCCAGTACAGGATGAGAGTTTTTAACTTCTCATCAGGTTACTTCCAAGAGCTCATTCTTCAGGCAGTTATTTGGATCTTGCTGCTCATTAGGATGATGTTATAAAAGGCAGACATGCTCCCAGACCTGCCCCCAGATGCCTATTTAACCTGAAGTGTAGCTGAACTACACTTCTAATAGTACTACAGAACCTAAAATCATCTATAACTTTGTTTTTATGGGGAAATGGCTTCCAGATTCCAATTGAAAATGCCAGGAGCTCATTTTTATGACCACAGCTATGGGTCAGGACTTGACCCTTAGGCAGTTGGAACTCCCCACTGTGTGTGGGCACACAAACACACACACACACACACACACCCATGGTGAAAGGGTGTCATAAGCTCCTATTGGAGGCCAGGAAAGGCAATCAGGGCAAGACATACTCCTGTCAGAAATGCTTCCATCAGGCTTAGCAGAGTCAGGACAAGGGATCTGGAAGAAAATGTGTTTTAGGGCCAGGGCCAGGTGATATCCTGGAGTCCTGAGAGCACTGACTCCCTTGACTGCAGTTGCAGAAGTCAGCTGGGACTCTCTTGGCAGTCACAGTAGTAATAGCACAGTGGTCACATTGGCTTTGGCCCATCACAAGTCTATAGATATTTAGAGTGGAGGAGGAAAAGTTGTGGTTATTTATTGCTGGATAGTAAACAGCTAGAAAATGTTGTGATTTAAGAAAACAACCATTTTATTGGATTTTAGTTGCCTATATATGTACAGTATGGTTGCCTGTGGGCACTGTGAGGCTGCATTCAGCTCACAGGTAATTGTGGTCTTGACTTTGCTGGAAGCTGGAACCCTGGGTTTGTTCTCTCTCTCTCTCTCTCTCTCTCTCTCTCTCTCTCTCTCTCTCTTTCTCTCTCTCTCTCTCTCCCACAATTTTGGGCACCTTCTTTTTTTCACCTGTTCACTGAATATCTGCAGTGGGAAATTTTATTTCATAGTTCAGAATATTTGAGAAACTTACTAAAATTTCTTAAAGCTGGGCTGGTCACTGACATCACTTCACTTCTGGTTAAAGGGTCTCAGGACAGCCCAAATTCAAGGGTAGGGTCTATGCAAAAGCATATTTCACTGGGGGCTTTGGTTGCTAAACTTCTGTAGTGGGAGAGGCTCTGAGACCAAGAGTACTCATAAATATTTCCATTGCAAATTCCAGACACATTGCTCACTTTCCTAAAAGAAGTATCTAATATTTTAATTTATCATTTCTTTTCATGTTTAACAGTAAGTTATCTGATTGTAAAATTCAACCTGTCACTTTTGCTTTATATTCTTTCAGCCTGGACTTTCTCTTCATTGACACAGCTACCTACCTTGTATAGGCAGTGTTCTCAGTCAGGGTGTCACAGCACCTTGGTGAATTCTTTGGTGAATTCTGAGTTGTATTCAGATAACAACACATACATCCCCAAAGAGTGCAAATGATTACTTCCCTTTTAAAAGTCAACATGTGCAGATTCGAAGTTGGCCTTGTAATAGTATTCGTCTCAGCTTCATGTACTTGGCTAGGGGAAGAGAGAGGGGTGGAGCTGGTGATAGGGCTTTGGGAATTGTGTGGGAACCCTGGTATGGAAGAGACATATCTGGCTGCTTCTCTTAATTGCGTGCCCCTTTGCAGCAGAATTTCTGTTTAATTGGTGAGGGCAATGTGCCCTGATTCTTTTCTGTCTTGTATGTCCATATACAGAGTTCTAGGTAATTAAATAAAAGAAGGCATCATGTCTGAGGCTTCCAGCGAGGTAGCTAAAAGGAAAGTGACTTAACTGGGATGGACTTCTTGGGTTTTACTTGAGATTTCTTCTTCCTGTTGCCTATACCATGGAATTAATGGCTATTTCCCCAGCAACCACTTGAGAACACATGGTGACTTTAAGGTAGAAGATGGTCTCTGGGTCAGTGATGACTCTGGAGCTTCATTCCAACCCTGGACTCTAGAAATAGAGTTTGAGATGGTGATCAAGATGGAGGTATTCTCTTTTTAAACCATCCTTCTTATTTAAACCATTGTTATCTTGCAGTTCCTGCTATAATTAATCCCATCTTAATACCTGAGCCCACCTGTAAGTAGATATAGAGCCCATTGTGAGTGCCACCGGTTAGGACTACTGCAGGAAAAGACATGGTTAGGAGCCAGGGGCCAAGGAGGGACCTCTCATCTGGACCATCCTCCAACTTTTCTTTCACTCTTCAGCCCCCTTCTAATCAGTCCTTAATGAGATGAGGAAGTGATGTCTCCATTCGGCTCCAAAGATGCCATTTTCCATCTGCAAGACATTTCATCCTTTCTCATTTTGTTTATCTAGTTTCTTTCCTTGGATGTCCCCATTGCCTGGGACAGCATCTGACACAGCATGTAGGTTTAATGTTATGTGTTGAGCAAATGAAATGAATGAATGAATGAATGTATGAATGAATGAGCTTGTGATCTTTCAGGGGCTGATTACCATTCAGTGTCATCTCTCACCTTGCTACACAACCTATGCGCACTGTCCATGTGGATAAGCATGTCAGACAAGCCTGGTGATCAAATTCCTGTGAGTTCCCTGAGCAATACTTGGCCGTATGGATGGTGTGTTTGAGGTGTAAAGCACTGTCCTACTTGGGTCCTATCAGAGTCTCACTGGGAGAAGAGCGATTATTCACTGCAAATTGGCATTCTCCTAAGAAAGGCAAAGGCGGGCATGTGATTTGAGTCAAAACAGGATGGGGAAGTGTGGCAGCTCATCAGAAAACCTGGGGAAGAAGAATCGCTCAGCCTCACCAGGAGACAGGTAGGCAGCTACCATAAAGCAGGAAAGAAAAAAATCAGCATCTCTGTGCTGAGAAGCAAGAAAACTAATCTAGGTACCCATGAAGCCAGCGGGCCACCCAGGCAGGCATCGGGAATGGGGTTGTTCCCTGGTTTTCTCCATTCTTCACCCATAACTTCCTTGCAGATGTGAGGTGAACCTTCAACCTTGGTATCTTCCCACATTTGTTCCTGTACATTTTTCATGCTTTTTTTTCTTATTTATAATTAAGATATTTTTATTCCAGTTATTTGAATTATGAAGATATTTATTGAATGTAACTGTTCAAATAGTAAAACTGATACTCCCTCTCCTGTTTCACTTATTTTTAACATTAGACTTTATTATGATGTTAGAAGCATTTGATGAGAGTGATTAGGCCTATACTCTCAATCAAGAGCCGTAAAACATACAGATGTTAATTGCATGCAATTGGGGAAAAGATACAGCCTGAGCTTCTGACTTTCCATACTCTCCTTTCAATGAGGTTAACAGACAGCCTTTAGCAGTGCAGTGAAGTGGATCGCTCAGTTGGGCTAGTCGGGAGCCCCTGGAATGTTCTGTGGGAACCTTGCCTCAACAATCTTACCCATTCTGAGATGCCCACTTCTGCTTTAGTGTTTTTATTATGAAATTTTATTTTTGCTCTGTGTGTCCACATAGTGTTGGAGAACCATCTTCTGTGGAAGCGTCTGCTTCCTTCTAATATGTTCTGTAAAATATTCACTACTACTCTAGGATACAACAACTCTGTTATGGTACCTGGAGGACTCATGGTTATTTTTGCAAAAATCAGAATCTTCTGTCTTGGTGCCATTTTCAAGCTCACTCAGCCTTTGGGAGGGCACTTCAAGAGCCCATTAGTTGGAAAGAAGCTCTTTTTGACTGAACATTGCACCAAGAAAAGGGAGCAACACGTCTTTGATGGCAGGCTGATGGAGAAAAAAATGCAGATAACCTTTCTACCTGCCCAAATGCAGTGTTGAAAACTGGAAAAGAGTGTGCGTGCGTGCGTGCGTGTGTGTGTGTTACAAAGACTGTTACCTTTAAATTGGCAATACTCATCACTGTTCCTTGTACTACATCATGAATGACCCTTCTGCTTATCTATAATATTCATATTTCCTATAGATGCTTGCATTGTTTATATTATGGTTTGGTTGATAGTACATATTTCTCTAATGTCTGTCTTTGGGGGTGGTATCTGATATTTTAAGTATTGAAAACTATAGGTCTCTGTTAATTTTTGTTGTCTAGTATATGACACAGAGCTCCATGCAAATGGGGCATTTATATGTCTAGTATATGACACAGAGCTCCATGCAAATGGGGCACTATTGAAAATCATTTATAAATGATTTTCAATAGTGACAGTAACTCATAAGAAACCTCAGGGGGCCAAGGATTTAGCTCAGCAGCATAAGTGCCTGCCTTGCAAGCACAGGGTCGTGAGTTCGATCCCTGGTACCGAAAGAAAGAAAGAAAGAAAGAAGGAAGGAAGGAAGGAAGGAAGAAAGAAAGAAAGAAAGAAAGAAAGAAAGAAAGAAAGAAAGAAAAAGAAACTTCAGGGACAGATATGGCCTTTGTGCAAGGGTGGGGCATGCTAGCTTCATGACTGGAGCTCCTTCCCTCAAAAGATTTGGGCATTCTGGAAGCAGAGAGGAGTACAGTAGAAGAATGCATCTGGTTATACTTTCTAAGGAATTAACTGAACTAGAAGAGAGCATAAACATCTCACATAGATTGCTGCTGCTGCTGCTGTTGTTGCTGCTGCTGCTTCACATAATCTCACCCTTTTACTTTAAGGAATCTGAAAGTTTCTTGAAAATAAACACATCTGGATTGGAAACTAACCATGCAAATAAGATCTAGGCTCCATGCTTCCATCTGAAAAGAAATATCAAGGGCTTGCTTGGGACTATCTCAGCAGGCCTTAGAGGAGTTGAGCATCCTCAGCCTTTTCCTTCTCTTACCTTTATGTTTATTTGATTTCTTTCATAAAGATCTGCATCAGTGCTCCAACATGTGCAAAACTCAGCCCTCAGGTCTACACATATTTACTTCTTAGCACTTGTCCTACAGTTAGAGCTGGGAAATGAGTGCCAAATACAAATACCTGCTTGCTGAATGGTTCCTCATCGACACGGACCTGGCAACAACCAAGTCTGGGACTCGAGATTCTCGGGGTTTGTCTGGGGCTGTGACCTCCATGAGGCACTGCCTGCACTTTGAACTCGCTCTGTGACTCACTGAATGACACAGAGACATTTTTTCCATGCCTTGTTGAGTTTCAGAAAGCCTTAGAAATGATAATCACACACTGAAAATGCAAATACCTTCAACTATTGCTGCGTGTTATTAGGGTGAGAATGTGGAATAGTATTCTTCACATTGGGGCTGTTGATTTTTTACATACTTAAAATGTTTTTAGTTTATTTGCAGCTTGCTTTCCAGAGATTAGCTAGATTTTAAATATGATTTTCTCTAGGCCTCTACTTTTTGAAAACAACATGCAAAAGTATTCTGCTGTAACTAAGTCTGTAAGAGAAGGACAATATTTACAGTTTCTCCCCTCCACCAACTTGTTAGTTCTCTAAGTAGGGAGACTAAACTCAGAGCAGCTCAGTATGTATTTTACTTTATTGACTTTTTGAAGGAATTAGGATATTCATCCTTGAGTTATTATCCTCAAGGGCCACTGTTTAATGAAACTTTTAAAAAAGGAAAATTGGTGTTTTCAGGGTAATTTCTAACACCTTAAACATTGTTACTTAATCAGCATCAAATCTCCTTAGAGAAGGAAGGTGACTTCGCCAGCAATGAGCCCAGCTTACTGTTCCAGGAAATACAGATCATGCTCTTGGCTTCCTAGCAGTGATCTGATTTTCATGGCTATATTAAAACACACACACACAATAAAAAGATTTAAAGAGCCTTGTTTATTTCACGTAGGGAAAGCACTTCAATTTATAGTCATGTACTTAATCAAAATGGTTTATCTTAGTGTGAGGGACAGAAAGTTTCATTTCAGAAAGATATCTGAAGATCTCCACCAAATGAAAAAGCCAAAATTATCTGGGTAGACTCCAGACATGTTTTCTAGCTGGAAGAAATGACAGCACCACCACTTCCTAGCACTGGTCTTCGTGAACAGGACTGAGGCTCGCATTCCAGAACGTTAGATTCTAGAAAAGAAGTTCTCAGGCTTGACCCTGTGTCAAGATCACCTGGATGGCTCGTTAAAACACACGTTGCTAAGCTCACCCATGGAATTTCTGATTCAGTAAGTCTGGAACTGGGCCTGAGAATTTATTTGTTGCTGTTTGTTGGTCCAGGGAGAACACTCTGAGTGTTTGGCCAGGTGATGGCCAGAGTTTGGCCAGCTGATGCCCATTCACAGTCAAATGAATCAGGCTGAGAGGCTTCAGAGACTGGTATTAAATGTACTGAGGGAGTAACCAGACACAAATTGAGGAGAGGGGGTCATGTTTACAGATAGTGAGATTGAGCAGAGAATCGAAAGAAAGAAAGAAAGAAAGAAAGAAAGAAAGAAAGAAAGAAGAAAGGCAAACAAGCAGTTGGCACTTGGTTTTCACATCAGCAAAACATCTCAGGTCAACAATGACAGAACACAAAATAACAACTATCAAGTTTTAGGTCACCAGGCTGGCTTCACAGAAGGGTACCAAGACTGCGGGGACAACTTATAAGAGTATTGTGTGGCCCTCACCCTCAAAAATACTTGAAAAATCAAAACAAATAACATCAGTAGCAGCAACAAAAAATCCATATGCTTGTTAGGGTAACTATTGCTGCTAGTCACAGTGGCTTAAATGTTTATCAGTTGATCACAGAAATTTCAAACCAGGTAACCCTTGATTATCTGTAGATCATCTCGAAAGATGACTCAGTGACCCAGGCTCCTTCTGTTTTATGGCTCTGACATCATCAAATATAACTGTCACTGTCACTGACAGGGGTGCTCAAGAGAATTGTAGACAGCAAGTATTTAATGGCCAAAGTCCTCAGAGGGCCTTTATCACTTTTGCCTAAAACCCACCGGTCTGGGATTGATCACATGGCCACGTTAGCCCAGGAAATCTGGATGGCAGTCCACCTGGCTTTGTGCTCAGGAGGAAGAAACAGTTTTGGTGGCCACTTAGCCAGGCTGCATCACACTCAGGTAAATGGGAGCAAGGTGGCATTTTAGTTACTATAGTTTGGTCAAAGCAGTTTCCCTGTCCAACAAGCAACGCCACTGAGTGTTGAATCAGGGGCGCAGGCTCACACAATGTCTTGTTACTGCACAAATCCTCCTGTAGGTGGGGAGCAAAGCAGGCTGCAGGGCTGTGAGTCAGCCAGTGTCACGGGACCAGCGCTGATCACCAGTTTCCTGAATAGACTTCAGGAGGCTGTGCTCTCTCTGAACTAAAACCTCTCCACTAAAAATACCACATGAAGGAATGCAGTCATGTCCGGCAGCTGTAAAAGAAGATACATGTTTTCCCCATCTAATATCTTTTGAATGAACCCATCCAAAATATCCTGGGTGGAAGACTTCCTGTTTCTAATGTGGGTGCACTTTTCTTCTTATGGATTTATTTTTAGGATTTGGTTGCATTGTTTGGAAATGTTAATTGAGAAAAGTTACCACCCGTCTTCCTCTCTTTAACACATTTAGAGAAGATCTCTAAAGATGAGAAACTGCCTGGGAGAGATTTTTAATGTGCTGCAAGACTGAGGACTGTTCAGTCTCAGGGAAAAATGAAGACAGAGCGAGAATATAATGATAAAAAACCTGGACGCATCTTAATTTATCCACTTGCTCACCATGGCTCAGGAGAAAGAGTCTCTTCCCGTTTCTTCCTTGAAAAACAATTTAACAGCTAGGTGTCTATTTCCAAAAGTATGGAAACCACAAAAAGACTCAAAAGGATTTTTAAAAAGCATCAACAATTTGAAAAAAGGTGACACTGTAAGATCCTTGAAATAACTGAGAGATGGTTCAGTGTCATGTATGATGATCTGATCCAGAGACCTGGTCGGTGAAGTTAGTGGAGTCACATCTGATTCCAGGAGGATGTCACAGAACACTGATTAGCCTTTTTTTTTTTTTTGTATCAGGGATCAAACTCATGACCTTGCGCTTGCCAGACAGGTACTGTATTGCTGAGCTGTCTCCCCAGCTCTTGTTATTTTTTAAGTCTATTTTGTTTCTAGGTTTTGATTATTTATTATCTGAAGTTTTTATCCAAGGCTGTGTATAATAACCAGTTTAAACCGTTTATTTGAAATCATGTAAGACATTCCACAAAAACATCTTTGTAAAATTCTTCCTTGGGAGTTACTACCTAAACACTAAAAATATCTTTAAGAGCAATTAAGTCTCAAACACAAAGTCTTCTACATTTAACCTTTTAGATTTCTTAATAGAGGGGAAGGGGACAGCTCCTACGCACCCTAACTAGCCACAGGAAGAAGTGAATATCTGTTGTGGGGAGTGAAGATTTGATGTCTGACCAGGAAGGGGGCTCTTAACAGCCAACTGCACTTTACAACCACCTGGGGAGCTTGTAAAAAACAATTCCAACACTGATGGTGCTCTGAAGCTCTCGGCAGTTACACCATCCTCTTAAACCTCTGAGAGAAGAGGCTGGGAGTTTCTCCCACTTGCCAGGCTTTGTTCATTTGGTCTATGGATGAGGGTGTAAGGCAAAGGGCTCTAAACAGGACAAGGAGAATGCTGTGGAGAAAGATAAGATGAAAGAGGACGATGACTTGACATAATTGCTTGTCATTAAACCTCTCTATTGACAGTACAGAATGGCTTTCTCCAGGGAACTACTTGCCACTTCTGCTGATGAAGCAGTGTGTCAGAATAAAATCAGCAAGGGTGAACTTTGCAATGTATCAAAGGAAGAATAACTCAGGATGCTACCTTTGCTTGTATGGTGGTAAATTATTGTGTGGGACTGTTCGTGGGAAAGTTGAAAGTTCAATGAGAAAATTAATTCTGGACCTGCTTTTATAAATATGTGGAATTTTTATCCTAGTACCAGGGAAATTTAGTCCCACTTTCTAGGAAAAGAAATGTTTAACCCTTGTTTTAGTCCATTTGTGCTAGTATAACAGACTCTCACAGACAAGGGAAGTTATAAAGAACATAGATTTATTTCTCCCGGTTCAGGAAGTCTGGGAAGTCCAAGGTCACCATGCCAGCACCTGGCAAGGGCTTCCTGATGCATCTTTAAATAATGAAAGAGAGAGGGAAAAGAGAAAACAAATACCCTTGCAAGGGAACCCTATCCCACTCACGATGGTGAAATCTTTATGGTCTAATCTCTAAAGGCTCCACTTCTTAATTCTAAAACCTTGTCATGAACTAGATTTTGGAAGGGTCCATTCAAGCCAGGGTATACATATAATATTTCCGCACTGATACCTGCAATCACAGCACATAGATCACGTGACTTTCAAACACTTGGACCAGTCTCTGGCTCCTGTCTAAGTATCAACAAAAACAAAGGATTCTTGACATTGAGGCTATCTGAGTCATGTTAACCATCCATCCCTCTTGGCCCTCTGAGCGCTCTCCGTATGTCAAGATAAATCACCTGAAAGTTATGGGTCTGGACTCCATTAACTAAACTCCCTAAAGAAATACCTTTCCTGAATTATGATTTAATAAACAGCTTGGCCTCGGTGTTTATTGTAGGCTAGTATAAGAAATGGTTCGAAGAAAATCATTTCTGCATCTTTTGTAAGCTTCTTTTCAGGCTGTATTGTCATTCATACAAAAATCAATCCAACAAAAACCTCTGAGAATTTATTGCTAGGAGAGAACAAGTCCCTACCAAAGAACTCATAAACGTCCTGTATCAGACCCTGAGAACTATAAACTCAACACATTTCCTCGCTTCCTTTGATTGTTCTGAGGTTTATCATTCAATTTAATACTCAACTATAAATTTTCTCCAGGCTAGATCTCTAATGTTATTCTTTCTCCTCTAATGTTATTCCTGGCTTTTGAGCTGTTTTGAACCTTATTTTTCTATTCATTTGTCTTCTTTGATAAGGTGTTAATTTTGTACTTTATGTTCCTGACTTCCAGGCTTAAGTACCTTTCATTTAGTCAAAGGAAGATTGTAAGAGAGCAAGATACAAATTGTGTCTAGGGGTTTAGGACCTGCCACTGAAGTCATATTACTGGCTTGTACATTTACTACACTACATGTTTTGTCATTACATTAGAGTGTATTTCTTCTTATAAAAAAAAACCAAGATTACTGTAAAACAGTATGCAATGGCATGCTGGATTTAGCATCATACCTCTTGTCTTCACATCTATCAATTCCATCAGGAGGGTGCATCAAATTAGTCACGTGTGTGTTGGTCAGTTTTCCATTACTGTAACAACCACCTGAGATGATTAATGTATAGACAAAAGGTTTATTTGGTTCATGGTTTAGGAGGGTTAAGTCTGTGGTCTGTTGGTTCTGCTGTTTGTGAGTTTGTCACAATGCAGTACTTCATGGAAGGCAATGCATGGCAAAGCCAAACTGTTTCCCTAAGGCCAGAAGGTGAAAAGGTAGAAGAGAAAGGGGTTGAAAACTGCTCCCCAGGTTCCACATCTTAAAGGTTACACCACTGCCCAATTGCACCACAGGTTTGGGGCTAAGCCTGTAATGTGTAGGAATTTGGGGACAGTTCAGATCTGAACTATAGCAACCGGTACAGTTCGGCTTGTGTGTTAATCCAGGTTTGCCATTGTGGGGACACCTGGCACCTACACATTTTTTTTACTGGCACATGCTTGTGATACCTAATGGATACATTCATCTAAGTGAGTTGTTACGTGTTCATATTATGTCTTAAGCCTCTTGACTTTCCCTCTCCTTTTCCCTCCCCCTTCCCCCACACCTCTAGATTCTCTTTACATTTGCAAAAAGGTCTATCTTCTTATTTCCTCTTATCTATCTTCTAAAGTACTTATTTAAATAAATTATTGGGTTTCTCATATAAAAGATACCATGCAATATTTAAGCTTCTGTGTCTGATTTCACCAAGGATTATGATCTCAAGGTGAAACTTCTCCTGTAAATGACATATTTGTCCTTCTTTATGACTGAGTAGTACTCCATTGTGATTTTTTTTTTTATGGTGCTGGGATAGAACTCATGACCTTGTGCTTGCCAGGCAGGCACTTATGCCACTGAGCTAAATCCCCAGCCCCCATTGTGTTATATGTATATTTCCTTTGTTCATTCATTTGTTGATGGACATACATGTGGCCGACACTTAGCTATTAAGAACTGTCTTGCTGTTAACACAGGTATCCATGCTTTACTGTAATATGATGCCTTTAACACTTCTGGGAAGATAGCTAGACAAGGAAGAGCTGAGTTAAATGGAATTTCTAATTTAGTTTTATGAGGAGTTTCCATCGGGATCCTATTTCTGTTTTTGTGCCAGTACTTAAGATCCAAGATTGAGATTTTTCCTGCTTTGCTTTTGTGGTCCAGGATTGTTTTTATAGTCTGGATCCCTTCTGGTTCCATATATATTTTTGAACATTTTTTCTAATTCTGTGAAGAAGGTCGTTGGCAGTTTGAGACTGTATCAGTTTTGGTAATACGGTCATTTAGACAATATTGGTTCTGCCTATTCAAGAATAAAGGATGTGTTTCCATTTTTGGTGTCCTCTTTCAGAGTACAACTTTCACTTTCTTGGGTAATACCTAGACAGTTGGTTGGCTTTTTTGTTTTGTGCAGTTCTGTTTTATGTTTGTTTGTTCAGATTTTTTTAAGCTATTATATATGGTATTTAAAAAAATTTTTTTCAGTGCGTCATTGTTGTGATTTTTGCATGTTGATTTTGTGTCCCGTTACTTCACTGAGCTTGTTTTACTCTAGGAGTAGCTTAGTGAATTTTTTTCGTTTTTTTTTTTGTGTACAGGGTCTTATTATCTATGGATGAAGGTCATCTGTCTTCCTCCTTTCCTGTATATAACATTATTTCTTTCTCTTGCCTGATAGAGCTGGCTAAACTTTTGTGTCTTATCTTGAACAAAAGTGATGAATAAACAACCTTGTCTTCTTTTGATTTGAGGAGAAAAGTTTTCAGTTTTTCTCTTTTAGAATAATGTTGATAGTGAGTTTGTCTTTAGTGACTTCTATTTGTTGATATAAGGCCCTTTTATGCTTTTTTTTCAGAGTTTTAAATCATAAATGGATGCCGTAGTTTGTCAAGTTTTTCTATATCTATTGAGATAATCGTGTGGTTTTTGGTTTTGGTTGTGTGAGGTGCTGCAGTTATTGATTTACGTATGTTAAACCATCCTTGCATCCCAGAAGTGAAGGCATCTTGGTCATCATGTATGAATTTTTTAATGCTTTGTTGTTTTCTGTTCACCAGTGCCTAGTTCAAGAATTTTACTTCTACCTGCTTAAAGAGATCATCCTGTAGTTTTCTTTTATTGTTAAGCCCTTTTCTGTTTTTGGTATTATGGTAATGTTATATCCCAGGAATATATTGGCAGCACTCTTCGCTTTCAATTTCATTGAAGAGTTTGAAGAATACTGACTTAAATCTTCCCTGAAGTTCTTATAAAATTCAGTAGTGAACCCATCAGGTTTTGTGCTTTCCATAGCCGGTAGGTTTTTATTACTCTCTCAATTTTATGGTTTGGTTGGACTGTTCAATTTTGTTACCTTCTTGATTCGTTTTGGCAATTTATGGGTGTTTAGAAATCTTTCGATTTCTTTGAAATTCTCCACTTTATCAAAGTATAGGTTTTCAAAGTAGTTACTTACAATTTTCTCAATATCAGGGACTTCTATTGTGATTTAACTCTTTTCATGTCTAATTGAATTGTTTATTTTCTTCTTTTGGTATGTTTTGCTAAGGTTATATCTACTTTGTTTATCCTTTCCAAAAGTAAGTTCTCTGATGTATGAATTCTTTGTGTTGCTTTTTTTTTCTTAGTCTCAATTTCATTAATGTTCACATTGGTCTTTATAATTTCTTTCCTTGTGTTAGTTTTGGATTTGAATTGTTTTTGTTTCTCTAGGGCTTTGACTTGTATAATTATGGTATTTATTTGGCATTGCTCTTTTTTCTATATGGATATTCACAGCTTTAATCTTGTCTTCCAGGACTGTTTTCATTTTATCTTATAGATTATTTTATGCTGGCATTACCTTTGGATTTTTTGAATCATTTAATTTCTTTGATTTCTCCCTTGACCCACTGATAATTAACCAAGAGTGTATCATTTCATCTCCATGCATTTATACAATTCTGTGGGGGTTTTTGCCATCAATTTCTATTTAATTGTAGCATGAACTGATAATGTACATGGAATTAATTTTACTTTCTTGTACTCTTGTAAGCAGGCTTCATGCCCTAGTGTGATGACACCCACTTTAAAGGAGGAGAAGCTTACTATAGCTTGCCATTTAAGGGGACCTAGCCCGTGGTTGCTTGGCACCAAGGAAGGGACATTATAGTGAAAGCATGTGGTAGAGCAAAGCTGTCCATGGTGATCAGAAAGCAGACGAGAAAAGCAACACCAGTGAAGAAAAAGGGTCCAGATAGAGCAGCAAAGGTCTCATCTCCATGACCCACCAGACACTTTTCATGTGCTCCATCAATCTGCTGAGTGGCTCCCAAGCCAATAAAATTGACCCAATCAGGCTTAGCCGTAACAGTCTGTATAAGTACACTCTGATTTTCTCACAAGGATTAAATCATCTAACAATACAGCTTTCAGAACACACTCACATTGTTAATGAACACGTGACTATGTAGCAACATCAAAATAAGTATATCCAAGCATCACACTGTACACTTTACATTAAAAATTTAGAAATAAAAAAGTAAGAAAAGAAAGCATCAACAGGATACATTTGGAGAGTTCATGGATGAATATCGAAATAGAGTTTGAGATGTTATGTTGAACCCCAGCTGTTATCTTAAAAGGATCTTAAAATCCTTTTCTATCCTCCCTCAGCATTAATTTTTGGTATATATTCTCCACTGAATAACTGACATCAGTCAGGAGAGCTTCCAAAAACATCTTTAACTACAAATGTCTCTGAAAATACTATTTCTTAATTGGAGATTAAGTGAGAGGCATTGCTTTAATTTGTACCCCATTTAATACCCAATTTAGAATCTGACTTTCCTTGTAACTCCTGGACATGGCACCAATGAAAAACTACACTTGTCTTACCCTCTTGTAACATATCGTGTGATAGCTTTTTAGTAATCACTCTAATTTATTAGCACAGTATTTTGTACATTTAAATTTGTAGCAAGTCTTGGAAATCTTGGTTGTATTTTGTACTTAGAGCCCTGTGTTTCACATGCTAGAGGCTACCATATTGAATAGGCTGTTGATCGGTATTTTAACATTGGCCTTGAAGTTGTACCCTTGTTCATGACAGAAAGAGTAAGAAGTTGAATCACATGGAGTGCAAAAGTAAGGAAAAATAAATCTTTCTTCTTCAGGATTATTTCTGAGCAGCCTCTGAATCACTTAAAGCACTAATTAAAAGTGCGCCATCCTGTCTGCCCTAAATCTACCCAGTGATACCTCTAAGCATGGTACCTGAGCATTTGCAGCTGAAAGCTCTGGGGTCATTCTCCCACATATTTCCTAAATCTTCTGATGTCCAGAAAAGAACCTGTGTTTTCAAAACAGACTTGTATGTACTCTTGAAAAAGGAAAAATCATAGGAAGCCAAGTCCTATGTTTCTTAGTGAGGTGAGCAGGTGAACATGTTCTAGGCAGGACAAGGGTTGGTCAGTTTGAGGTTGGGGCCCAGCCTGCCCGCTCACTTTGTTACTCTCTATTAAGTGGAAGCTTCCATAAATTACTTGTAAGTACATGTTTTTACTTTAAAAATTATTGCAATTGTAGACTTACTGAAAAAACTGTAAAGATAATTCAGTGATTCCACGTATATCCTTTACTCAGGTCCCCTAATGCTGCTATTTACACTGCCAAACTTGAGCAGTTAATGTGGGGTGATAGATACTGTGAACTCCGGGCTTTACTTGAACTTCACCATTTTCCCCTTAATGCCATTTTTCTGTCTGGGGTCTCGTTCAGGCTTTCCCATTGTGCTTAGTCCTGTGGTCCTGAGTTTGCTGTGCAGCCGGGTTATGCCTCCTGTCTTCTGGGCCTTCTCCGAGTCCTGCCAGGCCCATTGGGCAGGGCGGGGGATTCCTAAGGACCCAAGTGGCAAGCAGCCCCAAGCGTATTTTAATTCCAACAGCTGCGCTGGCTGTACAATAACAGTTGCAGCTGCCAATTGAAGAGCAATCTTCACACATCCAGTGTGGAAAGAACTCTTCATTACAGAGTCTGCTGCACACCTGCACTTGCTAATGTCCTTGCCAGTAGCACCACATTCTAACTGGCAGGACAGCACTGTGGCTTACCTGTGAAGATTGTTATGTGGCTGTCATTTTCGTGTGTGACAGGAGTTGCTGGAGTTGTGGCCACGCAATTTTGTGTGTCTTATTTTTGGTTTGTGGAAATGTTTAAAAATATCACATCTCAACCTCCCAACCTGAGTAGTGAAATGTAGACGTATAGTACTTTTAGTTTCCTTTCTGCTTAGCATGTAAATTTCCTTTTAGTCCAGTAGGACTAAACCTCATGAGAAAGTGGTTTTATTTCTTGGCCACTTTTCCTTGAGCAGAAGTCCAATTTTGCAGTGCCTGAAACCACGAACTAAAATATATGCTGATTTGCCTTAACTGCAAGAACAAATCCAATTAACAAATCCACCAGGAATAGGTCTGGAGCAGAGCCATTCTTCCAGGTGGAAACATCTTTCCCTTAGACACGCTTCTTGTACTACTCCCCCCACCCCAGTCCTCTGATTGTCCAGATAATCCATGGCCTGATGGGGGAGATTTGGAGTCTAATAAATTCACTTTCACAAACCCTAAACATGAATGGCCAGTCCAACTGACTTTTCTTCCTAATCCTTATTGTTTCCAAGGCTCTCTCCCTTGGACTCTGACATCAGAAATAAACAAATAAACAACTCAAATGAAAAGCATTTTGTGAACAATAAAATGCTGAAAAGGCAAGTGTTAAGATAGCATAAAAATCAAGGTCCAAAGGAAGCAAAATAACCCAAAGCCATCAATAGGTGCTTGGGGCTACTGCAATTGTGTCACAAAATGTCTTAAGTATCTGTTCCTACAAACACACAGTCACCCAGGTTCTGAGATCACTATCTGGCCATATAACCACCATGTCTTATTGTGTCTTAGAGAAGACCACTGTGTTCTGTTGTGTCTTAAAAATGATAATACTTTCTAAGAATTCGTGCATTGTTTATACACAACATCCTTCCTTTAAAAATCCTACCACCTTTTAAAATACTATCACTTCTCTTTCAGTGTACTGGTTGGTCTCCATTCTACCTCAAAACATCAGATCTACTAGGCATAAGCCAGGGAAATCCCATAGAAAGTAACAACTCATATTTGTACAGTACTTTCAGCTTTTCAAAATGTGTTCACTCTCCTCCCACTGACTTTGGGAAGGGGAGATAAGATAGACTGAGTATTAGTGTGATCTCTTATATGGAAAAGCTACTTTGAGAATCCAACACCTTCTTAGCAACAGACCAGAAATAGAAAGTCTGTTTGTTGTGACTTCTGTGTCCCATTCTTCTCTAATTGTACTTTGTGAGCCCACTGGCCATTTTATAATTTTGCCCCTTCTTGGAAAAACACTTCACTTTGTAGGACATTTGGAAGTGTTACTCATTCTAGGGCCATCTATGTCTTACTGGAACTCAGGTTTTTAGACTGAAGTAACAACCGGAATTCATGGCCAGCCGGGAAGCGGAAGGTATGCCTGGTGCAACTGACCCTCTAACTGCACTGAGATCACATTTGTGTGGACATTTGGTTCCTCTTGTTTGTTTATTTTTGTTTGTGTTTGGAGTCTGGAGATAATGCCAAGGGCTTCTGATTCATCCAAGCATCAGGACGAATACAGTACTGGAGCAGGCTTGCTGGATTCTGGTGGGCTCAGCCTCCAAAATCAGAGTACTGATTAATGAGGTTCTCGGGTTTGTGAAATCAGATGGATCAAAGATAATTAATTACCCAAGGAATTTGTCAATTCTAAATTAGAATTTGCCTTTGTATTATTAATGACCAAAGTCATTATAGCACTGACAAAATAAATAATAATGAATCATATTTATAATCTTCTGATAGAATGGATAATTAATGGCTCAACTGCAGTTCCAGAGAGATGCTTTCTCAACTAAATAGTTGAATGGTGTTGAAATTAAAAGAGAAAGTAGGAAAACTGCCAAACTTTGACTGCATTTTACTCTCCCATTAACTCATTGCTAGAAAAATTTTCCAGAGTTTGCCTGGTATCTTTTTATTAAAGGTTTCCCTTGGGTCCTCAGTTTCCCAAGTGCTCCCAGCCCCTGAGGCTCATTTACCTCTCCTCCATGCCACAGTGTCTTAGGGGACGTGGGTGAAGGAGCACCATTCTTTTGGTCTCCAGAATCAGTTCCCCCAAGTGATTTATACGTGTTTGTACTGACATCCTTGGAGTGTATCAGTCAGCACCATCCAGGTGCCTGCACCAGTGTCTGCGAGCTGGTGACAACTCAATCTCAGGCCAGAGGACGGGAAAACTTATTGCATGATTCCAGTTCTCTGTTAGGCAGGGAGGCTCTGGCAACAGGATGTCCACATCTGCTAAATCCATTACAAAGCCTCTGCTTTCATGAATATTACAATAAGAATAGCCATCAATCTGACTAAAATCACCACTCTTTTCTGGCTGTTATTTTCTTTCTGGACTGATCTAGTCTGTGCCTAAAACTACGCTGAGGTGCGTCAGTCTCTTATTCGGTCTCCCAACTGGCCTCCTGCCTGCTTAGGTCGGAACAATTGAATCATGCCCCTCGGTACTGACTGACAGTCCTTGAAAAAGGCAAGGGACTGTTATCATCTTAACAGCTAATTGCCAAGGAAAAGGACGTGAGTCCTGAATTCAACACTTCTGGCCCTGCAGTGCTTAATGTCTATAGCAGTGCTTTTCAACCTTAAGGAAGCATAGGAATTACCTGGAGCATGTACTAAAGCAACAATCATGAGCCTCACCCCCAGGTTCAGATTTAGTAGATCTATAAGGACCTTGGAAGTGGTAGCCACACTTCGAGCAGCACTGTTCTATCTCATTGCTACTTAAAGTGTGGTTCTAATTCCAGCAGCACTGCTTTCACTGGGGAACATGTCTAGGGCCCTACCCAGACCCACTGATTCACACATGGATATTTTAACAGATATTCTTTGCATTTATGTTATAAGATGCCCTGGTTTGCTCTGTTTGTGTAGCTGACACAGACTGGAATACAATAGATTCTTTGGCGTTCAAAGGCTTTGAATCCTTGCCTTTGAAACAGTAAATTATTAGTTCTATAATATCTCACATGATTAACTTTTTATAAATATCTGTCTTTCATCCAAATTGTAATCACCTCAAAAGGCAGAGCCATGTGCTAAATCCTTGCACAAAATATCCTCTAAACAGGCACACATCCAACATTTGTTGATTGACTGTGATGATATTGCAAAGACATCTCATAAAATGCATAAATGGTCCTTGTTTTATTCATAAAGATAGCTGTAGTAATGGTACTATTCTGTGCTTTTTTAAAAATACAAATTTACAAAACAGAAAGCTGGCTAACAGTCTCAAATTTGGAGTGTTTGACTTTTCACTGGTGTAGACCTCTGCTCTGAGAGTTTTCCACTTACAGTACTTACGGTAAGATAGATACAGTAAACAAGGAGTTGGCTGGGATATGATTGTTCTTTCAATTTTATCCAGAACTGTAGTGGAAAAAGTTTCATTTCAAGGTATGATGTAAACTCTAAATCAGGAGAATTCAGAAAACAAGTAAAATCCTATTTGAAGATCGTAACTGATTTAGTCATCAACCTTTACAAATAGACTATATTATCATTCTTTGGGCTTTTTGATAAAGCAAGGTTCTTCCTTAAGCCTTATGACTTCAGTCAGAAGTACGCTCCAATAGCAGCAGGTGCGCTCTTATCTAAAGCTGGAACCTTGGCTCTTTTGTACCCCTCAGGGCTGATAAGAGCAAAAACATATTGGACAACAAATATTTCTTGGTTGCTAGTAGGACCCAGTGTGGGCTGAACAGTAGAAGCCTAGGCCTTCACCTGGAAGCCTATCAGAACTGCAGGCCACATTTACCTCCTGAGTCAGGACCTGCAATGGTTCCCACGCACCGGAAAGAGAGCAGGAAAAGCCCAGAAGGTTTCTAGAAGGATAAAGCATGGTGTTGGAGCCAGGAACTCAGTGGAAACAGGAAGGAGGCAGCTATTTGGCCAGAAATACAGTGTGCTGGCCGAAGAAAATGGAGAGTGACAGAAAGGAGGTGACGCTCAGAGCAGGACAGGAGAGGGGCAGCATACAAAGAAAATAAATAAAAACCTTAACTAGGAGGCCAGTCAGATCAGGCTTGAATCCAATGTTGGAAGCTGCAAGCTTTCTCCAAAGGCAAAACAAGACTTGACAGAGATCACGATTCTCCACTAGGAAAATCATGGTCTGATTCAGACCTAGTTTTTTAGAAATAAAATCATTGACGGTTGATGAACCCGATGTGGCATAGGGCTTGGAGAACAGAGGCTGAGAAAGGGAAAGAGCTTTTGAGCAGTGTCTTGACTTGGGGGAGAATAAATTCTTGTTTGACAAGACCAGGGTGGTGGGAGCAGTGGTGAGGAGTGGAGACAAGGGCTGAATTCCAGATACCACCAGGTGAAGGCCCAAGATGGGCCACACAGAGACCTGGACTCAGCAGTCACACAGAATTTAGATCTCTGGCCTCTTGGATGGCAAGTTATCCTCGAATTTAAGACACAGCAAAGAGCCACTTGGTTCTAGTGACATTGAACCATTTTCCATATTACATTCAGTATTGTGTAGAAATACTCAAGCTCTGTATTTCCAGAGCCATAAAGTCAAGAATCTCATTGTTTAGGAATTATTGTGACGAAAAACAGAGATGGGCCCTGAGCATGCAATGTCCTTGGATCTTTTTTGTCCTTAATTTATGCAGACTCTTCCAGGTGCAAGTATATCTCTCGAGTACCAAAGCAAATGAGTTGCTTATCTGTGGCCTAGCACAGTGGGCCTCCCCCACACCGGTGTGCTCCAGGCAGGTGGGCCCTCATTGCCATGGTCTCCCCTGCACTGTGTCCTCAGCACACAGAAGCCAGCCCTACATATAGTGAAGGCTCAAAAAATCAGCCCTGAATAAAGGGTCAAGGGTGGAGATTTCTAGGGGCAAGTACAACAATGTAGCAATAAGTAATAGGCTGATATTTAAGAAAAATTAGAAAAGTGCAAAGGCTCGATAAACTTAACACCTGGAGACCATTTACCTAGGAATTTTCTCAGAGCAGTTCATAACTCAACAAGCCCTGACGTCATTGCTTCTCCACTGCTCAGTGAAACTATCTACCCTCAGTGTGGTCTCTGAGTCACCAAGAAGGGTGAAATAGCTTCAGTCTCTAGACCTAAGATAGCATGATGTATGAAATACAATGGCAAAATAATTCTATCAAAATGATGAATATTTCAGACCTGAAGTCTTAGGATAATTCAATAACATACACAGCAAACCTTATCACCATTGATACTACCTGTACACAGGAGACAGAACAGCATTACTCTCCAGAAACACTGCCTTCAGCAACCCATTGTCAATCTAGCTCACTAATGAGAATATGGTCCTGATTACCTGTGACATTCATTTGAACATTATCAAAATTCTTTTCCAGAAAAATCACAGACTCTTTTTCCATGCTAACAGGTACATTTTTCTTCTGTACAGTCACCACTGCAAACAAAAGAACCCTGGAAGTATCTGCTAGATAGTAAACAACATGAAGACCACATGAGGATAGATAAGCAAAGGAATAAAAGCCATGTGTGCAATTACTGTTGGCCAAGTGTGGTGGTAACAGAACCCTGTGGGGACGAGCCGTGTTCCGAGGATGCTCCCATGAGGAGCAGAGCCGGGCTTGCTTTGTGCATCATAGGAGCCCAGGAAACAGTTTTTGAGGAAGGAACAGTGTGTTTCTTTCCCACTTCACTTGGAAGGGTGAAGATTACAGTTTGAGCTCCAGTCTTGTGAGCTCTCTCATATACCAGGGCTCAGAGTAGATGCTTCGGGAGGTCAGTCTTTGTAGAAAGTGCCTACAACTCTTCCTGGAAATTGGTGTGATGGGTTTTGGAAAACAACCTAATACTAGGTTAGCAGAACTAAAATGTGCTGAGTCCTCTTGAAAGATAACATTTGTTCACTACGTGCCTTTTTTTCCCTGGCATTCATCATGCACAAATACAAGTACTTGGCTGTTTTTTGTTTTTGTTTTCCTGTCATCTCTACTTGAATGTGACAGCTAGGAATATGTCTCCTGCATGAATACATAGCTGCACTTAGAGGCCAAAGGTGAGCTATGTATGGAGTGGATGAGGAGTTATTTCTAAAGATTGGACTTCATGGCATTATTTCTAAGGTAATTTGGAAATAAAAATGGTTTCGATTCAGTTTTCCTGGGGATTTCCAGGATGATAAGAGCTAGCGCACCAGCAGGGCGCCATTACAGCAGGCTCTGGGCTCCAAGGAACTCGCCAAAGTATTAAAATGTGTTTGCACAGAATATGGCACTAGATGTGTTGTCAACTGGGATGTGGTGACGTCTTTTTTGTAGGCAGTATGTCAAGGAAGACAAGTTAGTAGTCTTAATCAAAATTGTCCCCAGAACGTAAGGCAATTTGAATTTCTCTCACATTCCACATCTCTTCTATCAGGAGATCTGTAGTCTCTGGGTCCTGAGCAGCCCCAGTTATTGTCATTGCTTGGGGGACTTTAAAAGGCTTCCTGCCTCTATGCAGTTGGTTCTCTAACAGAAGACAGAATAAAATTCTAAAATACAAGTTGGACCATGTCACTGTTCTGTTCTAAACTCTCCAATGGACTAAAATCCAAAGTCCTTAGGAGGACCCACAAGGCCCAGCTAACTCTGGCTTTACTTCTACTACTGGCTCATGTTTTTCCAGTGCTGAAGATTGGACCCATGGCCTCCCACATGTGAAGCACGTGCCCTACCACCGAGCTGCACCCCTAGACCTACTCACCTGTCTTTCACTCACTGTGCTCGGGCCTCCTTGGCTTCCTGGCTAATCCTTGAACAAACCAAATGAGACTTGCAGAGCCTTTGCACTTGCTGTGCTTGCTCACCGGAAGGCTCTTTCCTCACGCTTTGCTCTGTGTCCCTTTGTATTAGCTGATGAAATGATGTCTTATCATCAAGGTCTTTGATGCTCTAGCTGTCCACTCTGCTTCAGTTTTCTTGATATTATTCATCATCACTTGACACATTGTGTGGGATTGGGTTCATCTGATTATTGTCAGCCTTTCTGTGTGCGTGAGGACTTTCCTTTGTTCACTGTAGTATCCCCCAGTGTCTAAAACTACTTTTGGCACATGGCTTGAGCACACTAAATCTTCATTGAAAGGATGAATGAATTTCTGAATCCTAATGCTCTGTATCGTCAACCAGCTGCAGTGCCCAGTAATGGTATAGGTGATGAAGGGAATGTTAATAGGAAGAAATTACTGAGATGGCTGAGAGTTCTTAGAGAATAAGCAAGTGTAGCAGAAATATTATTTAAAAACTGAAGAAAAAACTAAGCCACAAATGACCCTGCATAACACTCATCCCTTTGCTGAACCAAAGCCAGGCCAGATTTGTTCTCTTTGGTTGATAAAATCTGCTTCTTGTCACAAACCAACCTCGACATCTATTTTGATACATATAATATAAGTATCTTGGCACGCAGAGTAGTCCTATCATTTACCAGATTTATTGAAATTGCAAGAAATGGTGTGAAAAGCCTCTGGCCATATGGGAAAGGAGGCGAAATGCTGACATTTGGTATTTAGCCAATTTCATAAAAGTTTAAAACTTCAGACTTTTTCTCCTCCTGGGTGGAGTGGTCCTCTCTTATCAAGCTTCCATCTCTGAGTAGCCATATAGATATGCCTGTGCATCTGGAGTGATTTTTAATATCTAAAGAATCGTATTGTGGTAATTTTGTGTGATTTTTTTAATAAAAAAAAAATCAACATGTTGGCTCAACTTTACAAGAGTTGAAAAGTTTCTTTGCCCTACTAACTGTCTGCTTTTCCATATTTCACTTTATTGAGCTTTGGTGAGAAAACTGACCCATTTGATAAATAAATCACAAAGCCTATTATAAACAAACCTGCCATGTGCCAGGTTCAAGCTTGGCTCAGGCAGTATGATCCTGGCAATCTCTGCCGCCACCATTCACCTGTTGTGGCCTTAGTCAGCTCATGTAATCCCTCGCATCTCACCCTCCACTGTACTCTCCCACCGTCCCAGCCACACCACCTCTGATGGGAGCTGTTACAGAAGCCTCCTAGCAAGTTACCTCAGTTCTAAATACCCGTAGAACAGGACTGTCCGCATGGGGTCCTAAGGGGTAGATGAGATGTCCCTTAACATTGTGAGCATGATGCTAACACAGAAATGCTATTAAATTTCACTAGAGAGGGTCATTACTTTTTATTATGATTATAGCTTCTGGTCTCTTTTTATTGGGAGTTGAAAGATCTTGGTTCTCCCTTGGTTGTATTGTTTGAGATTCTATTTTTTATTTTGGTGAGTCACTTGGGATAGGGCATTCCAGACTGCACATTACAGACATTTTTTGATGGTACTACACCTAACACCAGAGTGGCAGTGATAATGTAGAAACACACTCCAGTGTCATGAGATTGTCCAGCAGTACACAAACTCAGCACTGAAACCATCTGTATTTCCAAAATTATTTTCTTTGTAAGGTAGGGAAAGGCAGACAAAGAAATAGGAAAACAAATAATCAGTGAGCACAGATTATTTTGGCTTATTCCTTTTGTGTAAGGATTAAAGCAGAGGGAATTTTGTATCATGGCCAATTGATATTGGTTTGGAAAATTTGGTTGTTGTTTCTTGAATCTTGATTTCTCAGGTTAGGCAAATAGCTTACTGTCAGCTTCATGATGAGAAATTTTAGCATGAGCGACTCCATTTTTGTTTTTAGCCTGGTCTCCAGTGAAAGAACTTAGTCCAAAACAATGGCCTGCTATAATTTTATTTTGTCAGACTGCTACCTGTGCTTGAGTCATTAGTGCTATTCTCAGTTACCATCATTTTAAGCTTCTGGTCTGAACATATCAGTCACCGGTTACAAGATCTTCATGCATATCTTTGAATTTTTGTTGTACCAGCTTGAGAAAGGCCACATTTAACCAATGTCAATTTAACTGCACACAAACATTCAAAACTTTTGGAGAGTTGATAGTATGCCAAGGAGACTGCAGTTACAAATATCAGGAGGCCAATACCAAAGGCTAGGTGTATGTTCCTTATCCAGAGGCCAAGTGAGACAAATCAATTAAAATCAAATAAAAGTGTCAGATGAAGAGTGCAGTTGTTTCAGCCAGTTTTTTGGCCAATTTTTGCCGGCGAGTCTCTATAGTATCTGACATGTATCCATGTGCAACAGAAGTGTCAGGTGCTGGGCTTTTGTCTCACCAAGTGAAGAGGCCAGAACACAAGTAGGGTTGTGAGGCAGGCTCTCACTGAAGGAGCCTGTCGTTTTGGCAGTTAACCTCATTCTCTTATCATTTGTCTTACAAAGTGTAGACACCATTGATCAACTGGGTGTGTAGCACACTGCTGATATGAACTCAGTGTTAGTCTGTCTTAACATGTTCTGGAAATATGTATGACCGCAGTAGCTTGAGGGACAGACAATGGTGGTGAGGAGCTGGAAGGAGCTAAAGCCTGGGTGGATAGAGACAGCTGTCATGCACTCCTAACAGAACGGCTGTCCCTGAGACCCTTCACAAGGCTACAGCTATGACAGGTGCCCTTGTCCTTACTAAAACAGGAACTAAGAAAATTCAAGAAGTTCTGTATCCCTCTGTCCAGCATGGGGTGGCAGAAGGTGGAGGTGTAAGGACTTCTAATCACCAGGTCCTACACTAATGATACAATTCAAATGCCTACCTTCTGAATAACTTCCAAAGTCTTCCAACTTCCTGAGGTCACATCCTTAAGGTTTGAATAAAATACCTTGGCCTTTCTCCCATCTAACATTCCTCAGGCACCCCATGTCCACCTCACATGCCTTTCCTTCTTCGCCCTTGTGTTCTAGCAGGGGCTAAGGGGTATGAGATGGTTCCTTCTGTGACCTGCTTCTCTACTGTTTCCTGGCTCCTAGGGTTTATTCTCATCTAAGGTAAGAAATGCTGCCCTCATTCAGTACCACTGCTGCTATCTAGATACTGCGCCTCTTCATTTCTCCCCACTCCCCAACTCCAGATACCACTAAATAAGGCATTGCAAAAAGCACACATCCAGTAAAGTTTGGGGGGGGGACGACAATGAAGAGAATTACATTGCAGAAAATGTTCAAGGAGAAAAACATCAAATATGTAACAAGAGACCTTCTATGAACCATTCTATTTTTTAGCTGAATCTCCTTGCTCTAAAGCCATTTTCCTCTGAGAATTTTCTTCTCTACTCTACTTGGTCACTTGCCCTGGTCCCTTTAGATCATTCATCCAGGCTGCCCCTGGAAAAGCTCTGTTACATTAGTAAGAAAAATAATAAAGGGCCTTCCTCTGCTTGGCTCTAAGCTCTAGTCTAGCTAAGGCAGACCAGAGGCATTCACTGCCCACAACCACAAAGACTCATTAAGCTGTGGTGGACATGGATATGAGTGCTCGTCCTGCCAGATTCCCAGTGTGAGTTCATAATCACCGCCCCATACCACCTCCCCTCTACTCTCCAGGCTCTGCAGGGAAGCAGCAAGACAACAAAGGCAGACTGGGGGAGGAAATTCCCTCTTCCCTCATCTGTCTCCATAAGCCACAAGTCACCAATGAAAATTAAGCACATGGTCCAGAGTATAGAGAGCCCTTCCCGGTCCTCATCGCAGTCTGGGACATTTATATTTGTAATGCCATAGAAAAGTTATTGGAATTCCAGTGAGTTCCAGTGTAACCCAAGGTCAGAATAAAAACACTAAGGCATATTTGTAGTTATGGGGAACCAGAGGGGTCCTAAGCTAGGGTGATGGTTCACTGGAACAAAGGCCTCGACCCAGGGTCAAACCCAGCTTTTATTCATTTGTGAAGAAGGGGATGACTGTGAGAGTGGCAGAAAATACATGAGTGTTGTGAGCTGGGCTAGGTAGGAGACCTGAAATCAGCGCTGCACTATGCAGAGAGAAGGAAATGCAGAAAGACCAATCTGCACAACACAATTTGAGGTGGTAGCTAATGCTTTAGGGCCAGTTCTTTAGCTCTGATGCGTAATTTTTTATGCTCTGGGAAGACACAGCATCTTGTCTCAAGGCTGGGTCCCAGTCAACAGTGTGGAGCATGGCTTTCTCTCCCAACCAGCTCACACGTGTTTCTTTGGGAGCTGGGGGGTGGGGTAACACTGACCTATCACCTTGCTTTGAAGACTACACATCAGCACCTCATCTAGACCAATTTATATTTCTTAAAACCAATTGAAGAAACAAGAAAAAGTCCCAGCCAGCTCTGTACATATCAATACATGGAAATAGGGCCGGGTTTAGCTGAGATGGAGGTAATTGCTCTTCTTTCAAGGAGAGTCATCCAAGTGGTCCTCCACATCAGAGAAACTCACCCACACTTGTTCACACTTGTTAGTTCTCCGTGCCACTATGTTGCACACCACCAGGTCACACTGAGGATTCACACAGGCTCTCACTCCGATGTCTTTTGTAAGAACAACTTAAAGGGTCCAGATGACTCCAGGTGGACCTTGGAAACTGTAGCATTGACTGGAGCTGCTAAGAGTCATTTTGCCATGTCCATGGATCTTCTCTGTTCAGGTCCTTAGTGTTCATTCTGGGAAGCGTATAAAAGTCTACCACACACAGTCTGAGCAAATGTTTATAGTGAACCTTCCCACAGAACCCAGAAAAACTCCCCAGTCCACAAATATTCCCAGGTAAAAATGAGCCTCCCGAGCTCAGAGTGTCCCTGGGCAGCTGCCTGAGCCCCAAGTGGCTCTTCTCAAAAGGCCAAGAGGCCCAACTGCAGCAGCAAGTGCTCGTGTTTGTGGCTTTGTGAGTTTTCCACAGCGGAGATCCTCATCCAAATAATGTGCAATCATCTGTCATGAGCCCCATAAATCAGAAAAGTGCTCATGGCAAAGGTTGCTCTGGAGGGGTCTCTCTCAGAGCTTAAGAAACAGGAAAAAAAGGCACATTACGTGTAAGGAGAAGCAGGAATGGGGAAAGTGTTATGAATTGTGTTCTGAAAATTTCAACTCGACAGTTCTAATAGGGCCAATATTTAGGCTACAATATTTGGCTGGCTCCATTGTGCAATTCATCTTCCCTCTAGCAGACATGAATGATCTGATCCAGACCCAAATTATTTTTATAAAGTTAAATTAGTCACTATTTATAAGCTGAAGAGGTTTCAAAAAGGCTGTTTAAGGAGGCTATTTTTTCCATTAATGTGTTTGCCTTTTGATCATTCTGCATTGCTTTTGTTTGCTTGTGGTTTCTGAGTAAAACAGTAGGTGCTTTTTATAAGCATGGGCGAAATTATTTCAGCTGTCAGAACATGTGGATCATTCATCCTTGAAACAGGGATGATAGACTGGGAATTTAGTTGTTTACAGTATGTGTAAGTAGGAGGGATGAGTCTACTGTGGAAGCACAGCTGAATGTCACCTACATACAGATTTTAATTAGGAACAAAAAGTGAAAAAGAGTTTATTTCCCAACAGGGCTGGGATCTCTTTCCCATATTTCTTTCCCTAATGACACTAGATCTAAAGAAAGAGAAACCAAGGACTTTATCTGATGAAATGAGATATGACAGACAGATGCCAAAGTTACACAAAGACACAGTCCTTGGCCTCCTAACCTCAGCTTTTCCAAAATTATTGACTCTTTCTTGTCCTTTCCTCTTCAGCAGAAAATGTTGGAGGGCCCTAGAGAAAGCACGATAAAATTCTGGAGGGTTTGCCTGAGTGGTCCCAGAGATCACTTTTCCGACCACCTCTTTTTATCAAATGGAAGGCAGGAGACATGGCAGACCACTGGGGCTGTGAGAGGAGCATCAGCCCTAGGACCAGGATTTGGCTGTCCAGATGTGTGGCCTCCTTCAATCTCTCCAAGAGGATGTGGCCAAAGATGAAGCATTGGTCTGAGGGAACAGCAGCTGGCCACGGCAGGCAGAAGCCACTTTTGTGAGCTTAGACTTCTGTTCTTCTTGTCCTCCACATCCAGCTCAGACCCAACCCCTTCCTCCCCTTCACCCACCTACCTTCAGTTAACGGAGATTTTGTCTGGGCTTAGGCTGCTCTGGAAACAAGAGTTTCCATAACAACCTCCTCCTCACTCCACCTGGTTCGACTCTCATCCCAACTCTAGACTGCATGGTATCCACAGTGCCCTGGCACCCAGGAACTCACCTGAGGTGTGTGCTGATGTGATTCCACCACCTAGAAGGACTGAAGGAAGAAGCAGAGTGAAACTTTGCAAGAGCCTCCACCAGGCTCCTAGTCTCAGGCATTTTTTGTAGTGGCTGTTCTCTGAGTACCATCTGATCCGGGATCATTTCCTGCGCTTTCTTCTCTATATCCCCACATCCTTCTGCTCTAACAGAAAGGTTCCCAGGAACCTGCCATGTCTGTCTTCTCACAGTTAGGGACCAACTCATACATGGTAAAAGAAAGAGCCCATGGTGCTTACACTTTTCAAAATACTTATTTCTGACAATGAATCCGTGATCCCTGATTCAAACCAACATTTTAATACTGCATGTGTCACTATTTGTGTGAGCCAGAAATGATAGCCTCTTTGAATTATAACTTCTTGCCTGTGAGATGACAATGATAATAAGGCTTACATGGTGGCATCTACTGGGCCCCTCCTCTGTCTCCAAACCAAGGAAACTGAATAGATGGCTCATCTGGATGTTTATCATGGGGTTCAAGCATGATCAGGAAAGCTCCCACTAAGCACAAAGCTAAGAGTCAGTACCTAAGACTTTAGAGAGCTAGACTTTTATGATTTGAAAGTTATTGGTAGGGTTAAAAGATCTATTTTCTATTTGAAGCAAAGAGGAAATTGAAAATAGTTTTTCTAAAGAGAGGCACAGTCTTTCAATGATACATTTTTTAAAAGGTAGGACAAACCCAGTAAATTGTGAAACTCAGTAATATCAGGATTTGGGGATGAGATATTCATTGTGTTGAACCACTGTACTTAAAAGAAGAATATTAACTAGCAGATGAGATTAGACCACCCTTGACAGTATTCTCTCAGACTCACATGAAAGGAAAAAAGAGCTAGTAAGGTTCTTGAAGCTCTAAATATAGTTTTGTAGGTGTTTTGGGAGAGGTGTTTACTGCTGCTGTTGTCTTTTTTGTGTGTTTGTAACACAAACTGGCCTTAAACTTGTGATCCTTTTCCTGACTCAGTGCTATTATTTAAAATTGAGATTGCTAGGTAACAGGCATTTTCCTTGTATTTGCTGAGCACCTATCACTGTGCCGCTGTTGTAAGAAATAGAAGAAAAGGTTATAGACAGCATTATCCTGAATAAACACAGTATTGATGGGAGGGTAACAGAGACACAGAAAATGATGGAATAGAGCACAGGGATTGTATTAAGGTTCTCCAGAGGTACAGATCCAATAGTGTAGATAGACAGATGATATAGATATAGATATAGATATAGATATAGATATAGATATAGATACAGATATAGATAGATATATAGATGATAGATATAGATATAGATATAGATATAGATATAGATATATAGATGATATAGATATAGATAGATATATAAGGGGATTTCTTATGGGAATTGTCTTGTATGAGTTTAGAAGTTAAGGACCCCCATAATGCACTGTGCATAAACTGAAGTATCAGGAAAGCCACTGGTATAAGTCCCAGAGTCCAAAGGCCAAGGAACCTGGACTCTCTGTCAGAAGGCAGGAAAGATGGCTATCCCAGTGCAAAAGAAGAGAAAAGAGTTTGTCCTTCCTCTGCCTTTTTCATTCTGTTCCTTACCTCAACAGAATGAATATTGTCTGTCCACATTGGAGAGGGAAGATCTTTTTCACTCAGCCTATTTCCAAATGCTAATCTCTTCCTGAAACACCCTCACAGAACCACCCAGAAATTTTGTGTCACTGGTTACCAAGGCAGCCCATAGCCCAGTCAAGTGGACAGATAAAATTAACCATCATGCCAGTACTCGAACTCCTCGAAGGCAGTCAGTATTCTGGGAGCCAGGAAAGGTCTTCGGCAATGCTGGTGGCCAGAGAAGTCAACAATGCCTGCAAGGAGCAGCTGGTCCCCTTGCATAGTGAGTTGTGCTGTCACGTTAGAAGAAGAGTTAGCCACAGAAAGAAAGTTTTAGAAGCAGATGGTGGGTGTCCTGCAGCCTCTGACCTATTCTCTACTGCTGTCCTCCTTGCTCTCTGTGGCACAGCCACACTGGCCTTTACACTATTTCTGAGCCCCACTTGTCCTTTCTGCCTGGATTATCATCCCCAGTGTCCGCCCTTCCTTCTGGTCCTCAACTCACCACCACTTTCTCAGCAGAGCCTTCTCTGTCTTTTTTCACTTCCATCTTGGCTGTCCTTTCCCACCTTTTCTGGTTTGGTTTTTTCCATAGCATTTATCACCATTTGACAGACTCTATATTTTACCTTTTTTTAATTGTTGGTCTCCATCTCCCAGCATGCACTCCGAGAGAGAAAAATTTGTTCCACTTTGCTTGCTGCTATGTCCTTTGCTCCTGGAATGCCAAGATGTCTTTGGATGAGTACCTGCGGAATGGGTGAGGGCTGCTCTCCATGGGATGGAAAAACCAGCAGCCTTTTCCCCAGATGTGTTCAACTCAGTGGACTGATGGATTCTTTTCCATGGAAACAGAGACCTGCTTATCACAAAAACCAACTGGAAAATATCATCTGCTTTACCAAAATTTTGCTCTCTTTCCAAGCCTGCTACGTGATATGTATTCTATAAATCATGAACTACACCTATCACAGAATTGCTACAAAATAATCACTAATAATATCAACAGTCATGCAAAAAGCCCCATTTTCAATGATTCTAAATCAAATGCATTCTGTCATTGCTCGAAGGCGATATACACAGACAAGTTAGCCACAAGTGCATTTGTTTGAGTCAACGTGGAAACTATGCCCCTCTTGAAGGAGTTCTGATAACTCAGAGTATCATTATCAAGGCGCTGGGTGTCACAGATCCGTAGAGACTAGCTCCTGCATTTTTATGGTGAATGCTTTTCCTCAAGGGAGTGAATTTTTCTCAGGCTTATCTAACAAGCTAGATAGGACTGTATGTGGTTCCCATATCAGGGAGAGCATTTGCCCTAAAAGGTCACAGAGTGTGGGGTGTGGGCACAAAGGTGGGGTGATCAGCTAAAGAGAGGTGAGGTGACTAACGATCAGGACTGAGGTCAGGGAGGAGGCACCTCACAGTCTCTCTACCTGGAAACACAAGAATTCCCTGGGTCCTTGGCTTAGTAAAATACATGAAAATAAAACATAAGAATGGTGTGTTCTATTAAAGAACACAGGATTTGTTTCATAATTTTACAATCAAAAGTGAACCAAAGTTTCTTCTTTTCTTTCTCAACTCCTGTTCCTATCTCATCTCTGACCATCCAATATCAGGATGACCAAAGGAGCTTCAGTCTTTCCCCTGCAGGGTGAAGCCGTGTATCCCCAGGATTTCATGATCTTCCAGATCTATTAGAAATCTCTCCTCCAGGGAGTGTTTTTAAAGGTGGTCCAAAGCTTTCCCAGGAATTTTATGTAAACCAGCTAGTGACCCATGGTGTTTGACAAAAATGCCCATCCCAGGGTGAGAAGACAGCTCAGCCAGCCTCAGAACTTTCCAATCTCATCTGCTGAGCAACAGCAAAGTCAAGGATCCCTGAAGGGGCTGCATCAGCCAAGGGCAGATGTTAGTCTCTGTTTCCCTTTCTAGGCCATGCCAAGAATGACATCACCTTGCTGGATCACTGGCAGGCCCTATCAGCAAATACCACCCCCTCTCTCACATCAGAGCTGCCCCCACATATGTTTACTCCAGTCAGGGAGCCAGTTTCCATCAGCTTTGTGTCCTGCTTTAATAATCTAGAGACGGTCCCACGCACTGAAAACGTAATGGCTGGCATTATTTTCTAGCACAAAGGAAGACATAGCAGGACCCCTTGAGCATGAGCACGTTCACCATGGAGCTTTGGGTAGAATACAACTCAAGCTGAGCCTCCTGCAATCAAAAACGATGCTTGTGTAAACACCCAGGCTGATACCAAGGCATGGGCCACTCAGCCTACATAGGAGTCAGACAGTCCTCCTCTTCTTTTGGTCAAGTGCCTGTGCCTAAGAGCAGAATAGCTGGGACAGAGAGGATGTCACCTGTGGCAGAAATGACTCACTGCTGCTGAAAGTTCTCCATCCTGTCCTGATTCCCTGTACCCTGGTGTGGGCTGATCAGAGCCGGTGCCAAGGTGAATACCTCAGAGAATCTTTGTGAAGAGAAGAACCTTAGAGATCATTTATCCCAACCACCCCATTTTATAATCCAGTTTCATTGCAGAAAGGGTCCTGGAGAATGTAAATTCCACCCCTGACCAAGCTCTGGAGGGGCACGCACCAGGAGAAATGGATCAGCTGGTGAGGAAAATAAAGAAAGGGTGGTTAATTGTTTAAGTTATTAATACCATCAGGCTTAAAAGTGTTGCTGAGATGAGTCTTCCTGCCTGCAGGGTCACTCTGCAGTCCTGTGAGGGCCTGTCCCACCTCCCTGAGCACACGGTCTCACAGAATCTGCCTTTGATGGGACAGTGCCTGGCCAGCAGGAAGCGTCCTGCACCGGGTCACTGACCTCCCTACCAGTACGATCTGCTTTCTCCTCCTAGCTCTCCCCCCGGAGGGCCTGCCGCCCAGCGCCAGGCAGCCAAGTTTATGGACTATCAGGGCAGAAGGGGGCCCTCTATGCCTCCTGTCAGTGTGTCCGTCAGTCACCAGTGAGCAAGGGCCCTTCCAGATGGGGCTGCTGGACCTCTGTATGACTCAGCAGGGACAGAAAAAACTCTAAAATTGGCATAAACTATGTGGATTTCCTGAAGAATGTACAACATACAATCTTATGGAATCTCTAACCATACTTATTGAAAATACATTTTTAGTGGTGTATGGTCTTTAAAACACTAGTGACCTAAATCAATTCAAATTAGAAAGATACCTATATATTATCTATATTTATTTATATCATCTCTCTCTCTCTCTCTCTCTCTCTCTCTCTCTCTCTCTATATATATATATATATATATATAAAACTTTTGGAGTGAATAAAATATCATGTTAGTCCAGCACCTCCAAGAGGCAAACATTAAGACACAGTTAAACATGTAGTGATTTGTTAGGAGACTGAGATGCAGCCTCCCCCAGAGTGCAAGAAAGAGGAAAGGGAAGGGGAAGAGTATGGCTAACACCTGTATTAGTCAGCTTTTGTCTCTAGGACAAAATACTCAGCACCCATAACTCAAAAAAGGAGAGGTCTAATTTGGCTCATGGTCTCAGGTGATTCAGTCCCTGATCAGCTGGATCCAAGGGAGGAGCAGCCTGGTAGAAGGGCACAGCAGAACAACGGGGTTCACTTCATGGTGGCCAGGAAGCAGAGCAGAGGGAGGAAGGGGCCGGGAGCCATATCTAGTACTTGAGGTCACACCTCCATGACACACCCAGAAGTGTACTGTACTAATCTCCTAAGTGGCTCCCAAGCCAATCAAGTTGCCAGTTAATCTCCACCATCACAGTGTCCTCAACTGTCTGCAGTGGAAGGAAGGCTTGAAAAAGCTGTCAGCGAGTCCCCAGCCAGAAACACCAAGTTGCCTTAGTATCACATTCTGCTTAGGCAGTGGCTGGGAGAAGCCCTGGGAAGAGCGACCTCAGTGAGAACCTGGAAGTAGATCTCAAAGCACAGGAGGAACTGGGGCCTTTGTCAGGCAGGTTTCCCGTAATTGGAGGTCTGTTAAGCATATCCTCTTGGCTGCCAGAAACATCAGAACAGCCCCTAAAGTGAACCCCATAAAGCAGAGGCTGAGGAGCGTAGCAGCTGACAGAATCAGACTCCTTCCTTCTGAGTCCTGGTTCTGCTCTCAGTCCCAGTGTGACCTTGGGAGAATCGCTTAACTTTGCCATGGACTCAATTTCCTCAGTTCTAAAATCTAGATAATACTGCAACTAACCTCATAGGGTTATAGGAATTAAATAGATTGCTTAATGTAAGGAGTTCAAAGTAATGCTACACTCAGAGTGAAATGCTCAATTAAAGTTAGTTTTTATGATTAGATTTTCTTTTCAGTGTGGTCTAGAATGAGCTGAATTTTGTCCCTCCAGTTCTGTATGTTGATGTTCTAAGCCTTAGTACCTTGATGTGACTGTATTTGAAGACAAGGACTTTACAGACATGATCAAGTTAAAATGATGCTACCATGGAGATCCCTGGCTCAGTGTGGGCAGTGACTTAACAAAGGAGAAACTTGAAGACAGAGACATGTTGAAGGGAAGATGGTGTGAAGTGACTGAGGGTGAAGATGGCATTTAGGATTCAGGGAGGGCAGCCTAGAACAGATCCTCCCACAGGAGCCCTAAGAAGAAACAAACCTCCTGGAACTTTGATCTTAGACCTCCAGCCCCAGAAATGTGACCTGGTAACTTCCAGTTGTCCAAGCCACCTGTGCATGGTAGTTTGCTATGTCAACTCTAGCAAATGCACATGTGGTCCACTCTTAAGTGGGAATGGGGCTTTAATGGGACTTGAAAGAGACTTTGGTCCTTCCTGCAAGGTTTGTAAATAAGAACGCCCACCAGAGTGGGTGCGCCAGGCAAGGGCACACCATGGCCTCCTTCAGCATTTCTGCTAATGACCATGTGCAGTGACAGCGCCCATCAGAATCTCCATGGCTGCACCGCCCTCCTCCTCCAGGTCTCCACCTGAGGGCTAGAGCCGGTGCCATCCCATGATTTTGTCCCTGACACCTAACCAGCAGTAGCAAACCTGGAAGCCACAATGTGCTCCCGTTTACTGTGGCCTCCAGCTCTCCTGGAGAATGAAACCACTGTGCTCTACCTGAAGCCAATGCCCTACACAATGCACAGAATTCAAGATGAGGTTTGCTGAGACTTCAAGTGAGCTCATCCTGAAAAAATTGCTCAAATAAATTTGGTTTGGTCAAGAGAGTTGGGGGGAAACCTAACCAGAGTCTCATTTCTGCACTTAAAGTGCAGTTTGATCTTATTTCCTGGGAACAATTGCTCCAGCCAGGAGGAAGGGGGAAGGCAAAGGAATAGGGAGAGCAAAAGAAGAAAAAGTTAAAAGCAACATTTCTCCGATACTACCTGAAGTGGCCAAAGAGTCTGTGCATGCATAATGAACTTTATAACCTGAGTTTCAATCAATTTAATTCTCTGCATTATCTGAGTAAAAATGGTTTCTCACAGTACATTTTACACTATTTGGAACAAAGCCTCGTTGCTACCCTAGTTAGCTAGACTTGAGACATCATTGCCATAGATGTCCCAACAGAGGTC
>PVJX010003964.1:67438-100801 GCA_004027295.1 Dolichotis patagonum
TTTGTGCTTGCCAGGCAGGCTTTCATGCAACTAAGCTAAATCCCGAGCTACCAGGGGTGTTTTGTTTTGTTTTGTTTTGTTTTTTTTTTTTGATAGTACTGGGAATCGAACTCACGACCTCACACATGCCAGGCAGGCGCTTAGGCCACTGAGTTAAATTCCCAGCCCTAGAAGGTTAATTTTCAAAAGGTTTGCAGGTGGAAGAGAATGCATGCGATCAGAGAGCAGCCTGCAAAGTTTGGCTGTCTCCAGGATAAAAGGAAAGGTCGAAGGGAGCAGCGTCTCTGTTCAGTCGGTTTTGCCAAAGGTAGGGGAATCCCATGGGAACTCTGCTCACCATCTCTCCCCTCCCATCTTGCTGTCTGTCCTGGCAGCGATTCACACTGGCAAATTTATTACTTATTTTACTCTCTCAAGCCATAGAGTACATCCAGCCCTCCGTCCTATCAGATTTAAGTGTGGACTGGGAGAGTAAATCATGGGCTCTCAATGCTGGCTGCGCATGCGCGGCACCTGGAGCGCGTTAACTAATGCCTGTCGGGGTTGCACCTCCAGATGCTCTCACCTGGGAAGGCTGGGGCTCAGCAACGCGTCTGTCAGATCTCCTAGATGACTGGCCTGCAAGGCATGAGTTGGAAGAAATAGATCCTCCACATGGGCAGTGAGGAGCACCCCAGAAAGACTGCTTCTCCCCCCAACAAACACCCTCACGTTGTCCTCATGGTGGAGAAGCTTCACGAAGCAGAAGGGCCCAGCCTGGCAGAGGGGACCACGGCTCCCAGGGGATCATTCTGCCGAGTCCTGCGTGAGACAATGGTGTTGGGAAGCCCACGGAGGCTGCCTCATGGGCAGGCCTGTGGGTGAAAGTAACATGGAGCTGTCCAGTAGCAGAAGAAGGGCCCAGCAGTTTCTGCCAAAAGGAAGAGGAAGCTGGACACGGATGGTGTGGGGCCAGGGACCTGTGCAGAGGCGGGAGAATACTTAGTCTTCCCCGGAAGCCTCTGAGGAGAGATGGCCTGGGCCTCAGCACCACAGTGCCCAGCTACAGGAGGGGACGGGTTATAAACCACAAGGAACAGTGAGGGCTGGTTTGTTTGGGGACTTCGCTCTGGGAGTAAATAGGACACTCTTCTGCCCTGTACCCTGATGGTTTTGCCCTCGGTTCAGTTGTGCCCCCAGTTGCCAATGGTTTTATCTTGATTTTTGTCTCCTGCAAGTTGAAGAGTGGAGAATGCTTTTACCCTTTCCCATGTCCCCTCCGGGGGCTGCCCCAGCCCATGAGGCTTGTGCTCCCACGCTTTGATGTCTGCCAGGGCTGGCTGTGTTTGAAGGGTGGCCACACCAGCCAAGGAGGAAGGATGGGGAGGCCCCGCACGGGCCCGCTGGAGCACGCAGCGGAGGGAGCATCCGCCTCTGGGACGCCTCTGTCTTCTGATGTGGGATGTGTGCACAGGGCTGTCACCAAGGCTCCAGACGTGCAAGGAGCCGCAGAGGAAGTCTGGGCTGCAGCCCTTCCTTCTGGATTGTAGTTAAGCCCCATCACTGGGAAACAAAAGCAGCTTGGCTGCTAAGTGCTGAAAGAAGAATACCCGAGGAAGCGCCTAATCCTGCTGGCTTTGTCAGTCAGGCCTTTAATCCTTGCACCTCTCTATCCTTGGAAATGGGGAAAGAGGCTGGCAGGGGTATAGCACAGTGACCTCATCTACAGGAGGCAGGCAGAGAGAAAGAATAGCATTTTCTTACCTGTGTACATTTTGCATCTGTTCTCGTCTACCTGATCTAGATTGGCCATTTCTTGAAATGACAAACGCTCTTGCCATGTACCCTGGCATGACTGAGATGTTGCCATGGAGAGTTGTGTGTGTCTCCTTCCCTCTCTGTCGCAGAGAAGGAGAGAAAGTGATCTCAGCCCATCCTGACCAGAGACATCCTATCCTCCCAGAGGCGGCTGTGGCCTCTGTCCCACCAGCAGTGAGGACAAAGATTAGAAAGAGCACATCAGGGTGGATAGCAGGACACCAGCCACCTCTGTGTTGGCAGAATCTACACACAGCAATCCCAGCATTAAAGCAAAGGAAGGCTTCCCCAAGGCATTTCTCACAGCTAGCTGGAAGAGGCGCTCAGGAACAAATGAAAACTGCAAACAGAAAGGCAGGTTTGAAAGCTCCAGTAGCTGATACTCTGAAGGAGTCAGATTGGCTCTGCCCACTCATTGGCCTGCTCTTGTTTGCTGTTACTTAAATGCTCAGAGAGGCCACAATTTCACAGGAGAGAAAAATGACATGGAAATGACAGCTCTGGAGTGGGCATGGGCCAGGAGGGTGGCTCTGGAGGCAGAAAGCCACTGTCTTCCTTTCTCTACTCTGTACTTCTCTGAAGTCAGAGATCCATGTCCTGTGCAGCCAGGCGGGCACATGTTTCCAAGTGTGGCCTGGAAAGATCTCCCATGCCTTGGCCTAGTTATGTCTTTTCCTCCTTCAGACCCCAGGTCAAGCCTCAAAACCTTAAGAAACCTGACCTACCCTCAGAAGGCTCAGTTTTCATATTTATGTCCCCATAACACAAGAAGCTCTTTGTTTTGATTTTGCTGTGCATGTCCTTCTGAAGGCTGGGCACCTCCAGAAAGCCAGGAAACGCTCCTGTTTCCACTGAGGATCTTATCCCCATCATCTTCTAGGTGGCTGACACACAGAAGGTCCTCGAGATATAACTGAGTTATTGCTTACAAACTTTTTGTGCATGCTCACACTTTATGAATGTGTTGTCTCTTAAAAATGATTACGTTAACAGCCGTGATACTCACTGACACTGTCTGTGCCCCACCCCCACAGCTTATGAGCAGTGGTTTCCCCTGTGGGTGAGTACAGAACATAAATGGAGCCTCAGCCGACAGCCAGTGGGAACCAGCCAGCCCTGCCCACTTACCCTGCACCCTTGTCCTAAGCTCAGAGTCAGTAGGTAACCTTTGGGGAGCACAAATACAGTAGAAAAAAGAATGACCTCTGGAGGAGTAAAGAGAGATATAAAACCACAGGTCTGTGCCTGGGGAAGGGGAAGTATTAGAATAAATACTTAAGGATCTAATCTTCTCTTTGAAACACTTTTCCAAACCCATCTAGGCCTCCGACAAGCATTGGCACCACTCCCATCTACTAAAACCATCACAGGCCATTTACAGGATAACTCCATTCTGCGCATTCTGAGTCATTACATTTAAGGCACCAGCAAACAAATGCACTTGGAAGTTGGCTGCAGACCACTTCCAGACATGGGACCTTATGGGACTGGCTCTGTACTGATCCTCCTGGAAGAAAGGGACCTGTAGAAATGCCATTGGTAGAAAAATGCAATTACTGTGTACAACTGCGGAGGATGGTTGGCTTTAAGGAGTTGTTGGGATTCAAGTAGATGAGTGTTGAAGAGCAGAGATTCTGCTCATAAGATGAGTGTATGTACTGGGCATCACAATTTACCAAGTAAACTGAGGAAATCACTAACCTTACTATCTCATTTTTCCCAAATAGAAATGATGGTAGTATTTATCTCATAGAACTCTTATATGAACTACCAAATCTAGCCATGTGAAACACTTGGCCTAGAACATAAAATGTACTTCTTGTGGCTCAGATCTAAAATGTCTCCCAAAAGCCTTATATTCAGGGTTGGGACTTTTGGAAAGTGATTGGATCATGGGAGCACCAAACTCAACTATTGATTAGTTTATTGGTGACTTCATAATTGACTGAACTGTTCAGAGGTGGGACCTGGTCAGAAAAGAAGGGTCACTGAAAATGTGACCTAGAAGGGTGTATTTCTTGTCCTTGGCTCCTCTCCACCCTCTTTTCTTCTTGGCTGCCTAGTGGTGAACAGCTCTCTATGATCTACTATGCTATTTTTGCCTTTGAGCCAGCTTCCCAGAGACTGAACCTCCTGAATCTTAATCATCTCCTCTTTTAAGTCAGGGGTGTTGAATATTTTGTTCCTGTGTCAGGAAAACTAATAATATAATGTTCACTAACATTAAATACTAATATTCTTAAAGTAGAGATCAGAAAAGAAAATTGTGTGCAGTTTTAATGACCTTGATGGGCCCCTTTCCAAGTGATGACATAAATGAGACACTGTATAGTTGTTTCTCCTTTTATTAAAACACCTTTCCAGATATATGGCCAGCGCCGCAGTGCCTCTGGGCCTCCCTGGCTTAACGCTTCCTTTCTCCTTCACCTCTCTTGGCAAATGAGATCTGCTTGCATATCTCCATGTTTTCCAGCTGATTTTTGTTTCAAAATTATGCACTGAAAAGAAGTATTAGTAAAAAATCATTTTAGGTAGACTGGATACCATGAGTCAGGAGAAATTTGAGTTCACAAGATTATTGTCTTCGGTGCTATTGAAAATTCTACTAATTCACAACTAATTCTCTTTGAAGGTATATTTAGGTCTATAAGGTCCAAAGCATAATTCCTCTAAATGATATGTATTTTAGGGCATTCCTTGAATAATTTGCTTTGTTTGAAGCTCTTTTAAGAAACCACACATAATTACACTCCCCTCAGAAGGGTAAGCCTCTAACTAGCAAATGCCAAAAAATTCAAGGTTCTGACTGCCACTCCATGTCTAATTCAGCAAGCGGGCCTTTGTTCCTCTTCTAAAGTGTGATGGCATCAGAAAAGAATGTGAGCTGGTGTGTCCATGGCTTCTGGCTTCCCTCAGTAGCATTCCTTTCCATTATGTGGGCAGGTAATCAATTCTACTATCATTTATAAGCAGTCCTGCCTGCAGAGAAAGTCATTTACATATTTTAAAGAACGGTGCCACATACCAGTGACAGGGTATTGTGTTGGTCTTTTCCCCCAAGGTTTACACATGACCTAGAGCTATAGGAAAGTTCTGAAGCCTTGCTCTCAACAGTTTATTTCTGATTTTTACTAACATACTTCTAACACTTGCATTCATGCCTCTTTCATGTAAAAACATTGTTTTTATTTATCATCAGCTAGACCACTACTGAATTCAATATTATTCTCATTTTCTCAGCCTTTCAAACCACCTCCCTCCAAAAAAAGGGTTTTTTTATGCCATTATTTAAGCTATCACCAGATGTAAGGAAGAATTTGAAAGATATAAAATGTCTTAAGACAATCAGATTTCAAACAATTGTGACTTGCAATTAAAGGTAAAATGCATAACTATTTCATTTTTCCAGTCTTTATACTAGATTCTCTCAAGTTTTTGAGCGTAGGGAACAACCATGTGAATACTTGCAACAGAAAAAGAAAAGCACAGTAAAGCTGATGAGAAAAGGGCTCCATCCATTCATTTAGTAACTGATTAGTGATGCCTAGTCCGGAGGAGATAAGAAATGCTGCCTGCCCTCATGGAGCTCAGACGAGGGAGCTATTAGGAAACAGGCAATAAATATATGGTATAGATGGTATTTCACTGTAAATGAATGGTTTGTCTCCTCTCTGGGGAGAAAGGAAGTAAGGTAGATTAAAAATAAAATGGAAAGAAGAACTCTGAGAGCCAGCAGTCAAGGAAGCCCAACTCTCCCCAGTATCAGCAAGGACTTGAAAGAATTGAATAAGTGAGCCATGCAAATGCTGGGTGGGGGGGGGGCACTGCAGCTGTGGAAATCCCCAACAGAAGGGACCCTACTGCTGTCCCGAGTAAGGAAAAGGTCAGCATGATGGGAGCAAATGAGACAGGGACCATTAGGAATCCTGGACAAAGAGGTAGGAGGGCAGTCCAAGCAGCACACCGTGGACCTTTGGTAAGATTTGGGCTTTTACTCTGGCCCCAGAGATCCATTGAAGAGCTGTGAGAGAGCTTTCAAGATCTTACTTTAATAGGATCTCCTTGGGTGCTGTGCTAAGGATGGGCAATGGAGGAGCAAAGGCAGAACCGAAGACATCAATGAAGAAGGATACTGAAGACTTGGACCAGAGGTCAGAGAAGCAGTTAGATTTGGAATTATTTTAAAGAAAGAACTCATGGGACTTGCTAATAGGATTAGATGTAAATTTTGAAAGGAAGCCATGGTTCAAGAATGACTCCAAGATTTTTTGGCTGGTACACCAAAACATGGAATTGCCATTTTTTAAAGACAAAAGTGTGGGAGGGAGGTGAAAGTTTGAAAATTAATATGTTAAGTTTGAGATGCTTATTAGACAACCAAATGGATATGTTGAGTAGGCAGTTAGAGAGAGAAAAAATCTGGAATTCAAGAAAAAAGTACAGACTTGAGACATATTTTCATGTTTTCTCAGCATTTGGATGATATTTAGAGCTTTGAGACTGGCTGAGATCACTCAGGTGGGAAGTAGAGATTGGAAAGACACTCATGCAAAGACCAAACCATGTCACGTTCTAACATTTAAAAATGCATGCACCTGGTGCAATTAGGGATAACTGTGTTATTTATAACTGCCTTAATCCTACGTGGTTCAGAAAATCCCATTTTGGCAAATCAAGCAATTTAACACTGATAATTTTTCTCCAGATTTTCTCAACAGGAGTGCTCCCATAATAAAATAGCCCTTAATGCTAAAATTACAAATAAAGTTTTCCATCATTTTTGTGTTGAAGGAATCCTTACTCACTGACTTTTAGAAATGGTTTTCAAAACCTTCTTGATGAATAAACAGATAGTGTTACATATCCAAAGACAGATATCCAAAAACCTTTTCCATTGTGTTTATTAAATCAAGTGGATAGTATCTCAATACCCAAAATGCACATTCTAATCTTGTGTTTTACTAAAAGAGAGTGTGTCTATTGCTGCATAATAAATTATCTGAAAATTTAGTTGCTTAAAACCACCATTAATTATCTCCTAATTCCCACTGGTCAGGAAATCAGGCATGCTTTAACTAAACTCTCTACCACAGACTTCATACAGTACTATAGTTGAGGTATTTGATTTGGTACTTTCCTGTTGCTGGAACCAAATACCTGGCACCCCTATTTAAAAGGAGCAATGGTTTATTTAATTCATGGTTTTAGAGGATTCAGTCAATGACTGGCCAAGGCAAAAGAACTGTAGTGAAGCAGAGCTGCTCAGTTCCTGACATCTGGAAAGCAGAGCAAGGGAACAGTACCAGAGAGGAGGGTGCCAGGAACCGGGTATAGCAGCCAAGGTCATGCCTACATGATCTACTGCAGACCTATCCAGAAGTGTGCTTTACTTACCCTTTCGGCAGCATGCAAACCCATCAAATCGGCAACTTGTTAGTCATAGTATTAGTTGAGTGAGATCAAGGTGTTATCTCCCTTGAGGACTCAACTGAGGGATAATTGACATTGGTCAGAATCCACACTCAGTTCCTTGCCACGTGTCTCTCCAGATAATGGAGAAATGCTGTGAGATGAGACAAGGGGCACTAGCAAGCAATGTGGTCATCACAGTCTTATGTAAACCAATTATCTCATCACTTTTACTGGTTCCTATGAATTGCAAGCAATTAGTGGACTCAGGTTATGCTCAAGAAGAAGGGATTTTGTTTCATTTTGTTTTCTTGAGACACGGTTACACTACATTGTTCAGGTTGGCCTTGAACTCACTGTGTAACACAGGCTGGCCCCTAACTTTCAACAAACCTCCTTCCTTAGCCTCCTAAGTGCTGAGATTACAGGCATGCCTGGTGAGAGGATGGGATCTTAAAGCAGTGCCAATCTTGGGTGCCAAGAACTGCTCTGGGACTTCTCAGAAGTCCATCTACAACAGACAGCATGATAACCTTTTTTTTTATTAGTAGATTTTATTTTCAAGTCAGTTTTAGGTTCACAGAATTACCAAGCAGTAAGTAAGATTCCTGTGAACCCCTCCCATCACACACACATAATCTTCCCCACTATCAATATCCTCCATTAAAGCAGTACATTTGTTAAAGTCAAAGAACCTTCATCGACACATAATTGTCACCCAAAACCCATAGTTTATATTAGGATCACTCTTGGTGTTGTGCATTGTGTAGATTTTGATGAATGTTTGATGACATGTATCTACCATTACAGTCAAACGAAGAGTTTCTGTGATCGTTAGTCATTATATCAACTTGACTGGATGAAGAAAATTTAGCAGATTAGTAAAGCATAGTTCTGGGTGTTTGTGGAGATGCATGTAGGCCAGTAAACTGGGAAAAGTCTCATACCAGTTGTGGATGGCAACAACCAATAAACTTGTAGCCTCAGTGGGATAAAAGATGGGGAAGAAGGCAGTCGCCCATTTTTAAGAGCTTCAGTCTTATTGAGCAGGTGTGTCTTCTGCCGCCATTGCCTTGGGATATCAGCCTGAAGTTGTTTATTCCGCCTTCTATTACGGACTCATGCCAGTGATTCTCCCATGATCTTCAAGCCTCTGACTTGGACTGGTGCTGTAGCCTTGACCCTTCTTATCCTGCAGTTTGCGTCTTCTGGCTCTCCAGCACGGAGATGGCCACTGTGGACTTTACCTCTGATCCTGTGAGCCTGCCTAACAAATCCCCACCAAACATATACAGGCAATTTTCTCCACAGGGAGAAAATATGTATAGTATGCATAATATAGAATATTAAATAATTATATATTATACATCACTAATTCTTTTTCTTTAGAAAGTGCTAATACAGTGTCACTTCCCTACTACATTCTGGTACACTGCCTTGAGGATATATATCCCTCTCTTTCTACCCCTTGACATATGCTCATCTTCTTCCTGTTTCCATGGGTTTTGCCATTTCTAGAATGTCTTGCAGTGGGTATTATATTTAGCAATGTGCATTTAAATTGCCTTTGTACTTTTTAAGGGCTTGATAGCTCTTTGTTTTTTAGTGACAAATAACATTTTATTATAAATGTACCATGCATTCTTTATTCATTCACTTCTTTAAGGATGTCTTGGTTTCTTCCAAGTTTGAGAAATCTATGTACAGGTTTTTATGTGTACATAAGTTTTTAATTAATTTTAGGAAGTACCAAGGAATATTTTTGCCAAATCATGTACTAAGAATATATTCGGTATTCAAGAAACCATCAACCTGTCTTCTAAAGCAATTGCACCATTTTGCATTCAATAAGCATTCTCGTTGATTCAGCATTTGATGTTGCCAGTGTTTAGAATTTTGGGCATTTTAACAGATATATAGCAATAGCTCATTTTTGTTCAATTTGCATATCTAGTGATGTCAAACAACTTTCCATATGCTTACTTGCCATTGGTGTGGTTTTTTAGGGAAATGTCTGTTCAGACATTTTGGCTATTTTTAAGTACGTTGCTCATTTTCTCATTGTTAATTTAAGGAGTTCTTTGAGTAATTTGGATCACAGTCCTTAGTCAACTATCCTATTTTGAAATATTTTCTCCCAATCTGTGGCTTATCTTCTTACTCTCTTAACATTGACATTTGTGGAGTGGAAGTATTACTTTTTAATGTAATTCACTTTATCAATTCTTTCCTTCATGATTCATACCTTTGGTATTATGTCTAAATAGTTCTCACCATATTGAAATTCATAAAAGTTTTCTTTTATATTATCTTCTAAGAGTTTTATGGTTTTGAGTTTTACATTTTGTTTCATGATAAATTCTCAGTTAATTTTTATGATGATGTAAAATCTGTGTCTAAATATCTTGGATTTTGCTTGTGCAGATCCAGCTATTCCAACCACTTTTCAAAGAGACTATCTCTACTCCATTGTACTGTTGTGGATCTTTTGTCAAAGGCCAATTGGCTATATTTATGTGGGTCTGTTTCTGGGCTCCCCGTTATGTTGCATGATCTGTTTGTCTATTCTTTCACCAGTAACACGCTGTCTCATTTATTGTAGCTTTTTAATAAGTGTGGAAATTAAGTAGTGTCATTTTGTACTTCAGTTTTTAGTTGACCATCCTTAAACTTTTGTCTCTCCACATAAAGTTTAGAACCAATATAACAATATCTGCAAAAAACTTGAGATTTTGATTGAGATTATACTGAACCTAGATATCAAATTGGAAAGAACAGACATCCTGAAGAACTTGAGTCTTATCTGTAAACATGGAATACTTCTCCCTTTATTTAATTCTACTTTGATCAGGGTTTTGGGTTTTCCAAATATAAGGTCTTTTACATATTTTTTTAGATTTAAATGTAAGTATTTCCTTTTATTTCAGTAAAGTACATTACTTTAAAATACACATTATTTATATATATATATATACACAGTATATTATAAAGTGTTTTTATTTCACTTATTCATTGCTAATATATAGAAAAGCAACTTTTTTTTTTGTCTTTTTGATATAGGGTATCAATATGTAGTTCAGGCTGGCCTAGAACTCACTTCATTAGCCCAGGCTGGCCTCCTGAGGGCTGAGATTACAGGCATGTACTACCATGCCCAGCATGAATTTTATACAGTAGTATGGTACCCTGCAATCTGGCTATAATCATTTATTAGTTTTAAGAGTATTTTGCTTCATCAGGTCTTTCAAATTTTATTCTTAGAGAATCATGTCATTTGTAAGCAAAGATAGTTTTATTTCTTCTTGCCTCTTTTTCCTTTGTTTTATTGCATTATCTTGGACCACCAATACACTATGGAAAACCAACAGTGAGGGGGCATTCTTGTTCATAATCTTGGCGAAAAATCTTTTCTCATCAGTAAGCTTCTAGCTGTAGGTATTCTATAGGTGCTTTTTATCAAATTGAGAAAATTCCCCTATATTCCTAGTTTGCTGAGAGCAGTAATAATTTTTAACATCAGTAATTTTATGTTTGTGCTATTACTATCAGCAAGGTAGATGCATTTTTTGATTCAAAAAAGTATCACTTGCCCTTTGAAGTTAGTTAGGCTACCCCAATATTTTTATACAGCAGGTTTCAACTCTTTAGTGAGCCACAAAATACACTTAAGGTCATAGCCAGAATGCTTTGATACAACAAAACAGAGCAGAAGCTATCAGAGTCCTTTGCATATGAAAAGGCTTAGGAGATGTATGTAGTAGATTGTGTTGTACGTTGTATTTATTTTTTAAGGGTCATGGTCAAAATTAGTTATTTTCTTAATTTCCTTAAAGAGGAGTGAGCCACCAGAAAATATTAGGGAAAAGCAAGCACCCCCAACTATGCAGAGGAATGAATGTCAGAAGAAAAGAAATCCCTGTGCGCCCAGGTGAGCTAGCATAAACACGAGCTTGCCAGTTCATGCTTTCTACCCCTGTCTCTCAGGGGGTCTGCAAAGAGTAATCAACAAGAGGCTATAAAACCCTGACCAGACATGACAGATATGACATCCTGCCTCTGTAGAGGCAAAGCAGACACACCACAAACTAATGAAAATACCCCGTACAATCCTACCCATCTCCAAAGGTCAAAAAAGAGAATTCTTCTGACAAAATATCCAGCTGTGAGTGCCTGAAACCAGTAGGCCTGTTTAAGACCAAGAGAGCATTTTTTAGCTGACGCACCCCCTCGTTCTCCTGGGAGGGAGCCACCACAGACACACAGGCTTCTCAGCTGCAGACAGAACGCAGTCAGGACTTTTCCCAAGCCCTTGACCAAACCAGGTGGAGACTGAGATCCAGCCACTCTGCGTCCCCACCCCCACCAATCTCCGGCTCCAATAAGTGGGAAACAAAAGGCTGTCTGGTGTAATCAGCTCATCCACCTTAAAGTCCCCATTCAAATCACTGCTTCGATTCTGCCCTGGAGACAGCAAAGCAAAGTCTTCATCTCTCATCCATCCTTATCAGCCAGACAACAAACACGCCAAGTTTCGGTTACAGAGTCCAGATTCGAAAACTACGTTGTAAGCCTGATGTTTCACATTTTCCACAGTGCTGCATGGCAGATCTTCCTGGTTTCGTGTGAATGTGCTTCAGATCCCATGAAACCCAAGCCAGGAACTGGTGAGACACACTGCAAGGCAGGGCGTCTTGGCAGGGCCGGCTCCGTGGGGGAAAGGGAAGTTCAGTGAACAGCATATGCAACCTATTAACTCTGGGCTCCGAGGGGAAAGTCAAGGGGAAAGAAGGAGAGACAGAGGTGGGAGGACTCACTTTGTGGTTTGAGTCAAAGCTGGAGGCTCCCCTAATTCATAGAGATGAAAAGAGTTAACTATTTTGGGGGATTTGCTTAAAGTGAATTTGGAAGTATTTCTGCATTTTCATTTAGTATTTAATAACCATAGTCTAAAATTTTTCATTTAAAGTTGGACAATGGGCCAAAAGGCTTATTGTTCTACTCATCTCCTTTGAGATAGAGATAGAATCACAGTGCATAGGCCTCAGAGTTGGATATTGTTTGCTAGCATAGTATGTTATTAATTAGTTAATTCCCAAATAATTTTGACATTGAATTGAGGGTAGTGTCTAGGACTTAGACCTACTAGAAGCTTGAAAGAGGAATATTTCTGGTTTTCTTAAAAATGATTCATATCCCAGAAAGTTTTTCATATGCTGACATCTGAGAATTATAAGGTTTTTGGATTTTTTTAATTTGTCATGAAGTAAGATGGCAGAGCTAAATCACTTTTAGATTATTGTATCTAGGTTAGCACCGTTATAAGTTGTTATCTGTTATCTGTGGACCCAAAATATGCACAAAGGCAAAGCTGTTACCCTTCTTGGTCAGAACTGCTTAAGTAGTTGCATTTAATTAAGATTAGATTCAGAATAGATTGAGATAAGATTTAGATTAGTAATTTGACTAAAAAACAACCTGCCCAGCTCTAGCAGGTAGGGCTGCTTTGGGCAGCAGTTAACAGCAAGCCAGTAAAGCAGACTTAAAGGTAATAAGAAAATCTATCAAAGCATTTAAGGTTGGCAGAGCAAGGTGCTCTGTTAAGAAGCCAACCTCTCTTTTCTGATTACTTTTTAAGTTAATAAATTTTATTTTTATTTTTATTTTTTTAGTTTATTCATATACAAATGTGGTACATAATGCTTATGTCCCTTATAGGAAGTTGGTACATGGACATAATTCTTAATTGTTTTTCTTAATTCTTTTTTTCTCATAATTCTTAATTCTTTTTTTCCATCTCTTTTCCCTTTACTCCCTCACCTTCCAATCATTGTTTGATTCCCTTTCTCTTCTTTTTTGTACATGTGTATAGCATATAATGTTTACATTCTTTGTGTGGAGTTGGTACATGCATATAACACATCCTAATTCCTTTGTTTACATCCTTTATCCTTTCTCTCCCTTTCCACTTCCTCTGTTTCTTAACCCTCTTCCCCTTTGAGAACTATCTATCACCTACTTCCTATTATCTATCTTTTAGTTTGCTCTTTATTTACTCTGGTTCTTATACAGGAGAAACATTGTGATATTTAAACATTTGTGTCTGATTAGTTTCACTTAACACTATGGTCTCAAGGTGCATCCACTTTCCTGTATATGGCTCTAGTTTATCTTTCTTTATTTCAGAGTGTTATGCCATGGTATGTAAATAACACATTTTCTTTATCTATTCATTTGTTGATAGACAGATGGGCTGTGTCCAAGATTTGGCTATTTATGAGTTGTGTTATTGTAAACGTGGGTATATATGTATCTCTGTAACATGATGTTTTGAACTCTTTCAGGAACATGTCTAGAAGGGGAATAACTGGATCAAGTGGAACTCCTAGTTTTGGTGTCCTGAGGAAACTCCATACTGATTTCCATAGTGATTGTACTAGTTTACATTCCCACCATCAGTGTAGAAGGGTTCCTTTTCCCCCTCAGTCTTTCTAGTCAATTGATTTATTGATGATGGGCATTCCTTGTGGGTTAAGATGGAACCTCATTGTTGTTTTAATTTGCATTTCATTAATGGCCAGAGATGCTGGGCATCTTTTCTTGTATTTATTGACCATTTGTACTTCTTCTGTGAAGTATCTAGTCATTTCATTTGCCCATTTTTTGACTAGAACTTTCATTTGGTGGGTCTGATTTTTTAAATTCTTTATGTATTCTTGACATGAGTCCTCTGTCTGAGGAATCATTAGAAGCCAGGCTGTTTTATCTGCTCCAGCATCATGAGGACACAGTTCATTGTTCTATGCTGCAAGATGGCTGCTGCATTTCTGACCATCACGTCCATATTTAAGGCATGAAAAATAGGAGCTGTTGATATTGGCAATACCCATTCTTTTTATCAGAAATGCTGCCAGGTATGGCAGCACACTCGGGGGGCTGTGGAAAGAGGATCGCCATGAGTTCAAGGCCAGCCTGAACTATGTAGCAAGACCATGTCTCAAACATACACACACACACACACACACACACACACACACACACACACAGGAATGCTAACAACTGCATGGAAGGTTTTATGCTTGTATCTCTAGCCCCAATTTAGCATCCTGGTAAAACCTGGCTTTGAGAAAGCAATTATTTAGCTTTTTCACACTTATGAATAGAGATAGGTGGTAGAAAAAGGTCCCAGGAATGGGGTTAAGGTCAGTAAGGAAGGCACTGAGGATCAGTGGTGAGCACTGGTACCTATCAGTGACATCACAACCAGACTCAGCATTGGAGAGTTCAGGGGACTGTGAGAACTGCTAAGAAGGCAGTCTAAGGGGAGACTAAGGAAAGGGACAGGTGGACAGTCAGAGAAAGCTCCCCAGAGAGTTTAGTACATCCAGTGAGTCCTGCAAGATCAGCAGGGGTCAGCCGGGCAGAGGGAAGGAAAGTATCAGCTGCAAGGGGAACATAATTCCTGAGCCTGAAAACCACGCTGGAGAGCAAGGTGCATGCACTTGGGATTTACTGAAGGATGCTTGTCCATGCTTACTTTGGCATGTTTGTCTTTCTTATACTTTGACTATGCTAAAGACAACTAAGAGTTCTATAATGTCAAAAACATTGATAAAAATGATCACTTTCACATTTCTAATTCATGTACAGTTGAGCTCAGGAAAGATGAAAGTTATGTCATTTCAAACAAAAGTCCTAACTATAAAAAAAAGTTATCTAAAGTTGACATCATTTATGTTTTATGTGCAAAATGAAAATAATTAGGTTAACTGGGCTCAGGGATTTACCCTGATTATATTACAGGATCTTCAAAACAGAGTCATTACAAAGCCAGTGTGGGTCTTGACACAACAAATCGGAACTATGGATATTTCAATCACTACATGGTTACTTTGACTATGTTTGTGATGGTTTAACAAATAGAAATTTCAAAATCTTATAAACAAATAAACTGTTGATCCTTTATGTGGTAAGAACATGCTAAAAGCCAAAGTCCCAAAAGCCATAGTCCTAAAAAGAAACAAAAGGAGACATACGTGGAGAATTAATTGGAAAGGAAATAGGATGCTGAGTTAATGACTACAAGGATGGGGTTGAAGCCATCAGAAAATACACAAGTGACTTTTAAGGAAATGAGAGAAACAAGTGGGAAGGCAGGATTGAGTTGAGCAGATCATAAATATTTCAAAAGAAAGTGAGGTAGAAGAGACAGTGACCAAGAAGGCTGACATCAGGCTGCTGGGCCCAGTGACTGTCCTTGGGCAGATGTTGGGGAACGGGAGGAGGAAGGGGAGGGGAAACAGAGGGAGAAGGAGAGAATCACGTGGACAGAAAGAGAGCGGCAGAGGAGGGGTTGTCTCCTCTGGAAAGCTGGGTCTACTGTGCCTGAAGGAACATCTACACACACTGTGTGAGGGATGCTTGGAGGATGACAGTGTACTGCAGATATATCAAAGTGCACAGGAAAAGCAATAAACAGAACTCTGGAGAAAGGAAGAGTCCTGTGAAAGATACCCCAGAGTAGACCAGGTCATGAGTAAGCAGAGGCTATAGGATGCACAGGATACTTGCTGGCACTTTCCTCCAAACCTATCGCTGGGGCCAGAAACAGAGGAGTAGAGAGGAGCATGGCTCCAGTGATCAGTGACTGCTATTGCAAAGGGTGCTGCAAGGCATACAGGACACCAGAGCTGCAGTTTATCCAAGCCTTTATCCAAAGACATCATCTCAAATATAAATGTGTTCTGAGAAGGAAATAAATTTCCATCAGATTAGTTAGTGGCCGCATGCTTTACCAAGTAATTCCCAAGAGTTTCAGTGTGCAGCCCGTACTAATCCTCTTTTCCATTAATTCTTCCACTTAGTAAAGTCCTACCAAGGAAAGACTTCGAGACAGGGTAAGGGCTCCCAAGCCTGCCCTCTGGTTCACACCCCTGCCAGAGCTGAGTGTTCACACACCTGCGGGGCTCCAGGAAGCTGCTGCTCTGGACCTACAGTCCAGTCTGGGTACATGGCTGGATCTTCTCTTAGCAGGTCCCTTCATCTGTCCCTAGGTTTTGTAAACGCAGCATAAGGCTGTCACAAACTGGCCCAGAAAGGACCACAGGGGCCCCTGGACAACTCATAAAAGCCCCCCGCTGGAATGCTCAGCAGTTAGCAAAACAGTGTTGAGTATATAATGCACAGCTGGTTAATTCAGTAGAGAGCAAGGTAGAGCGGGGCTGGCGGGGTCCACTCAGAAGGATTTGGAGAAGGAAGCAGACATTTGGGAAGAACTGAGCTCATACTGACACCTCAGTATCCAGACCAGCTCATCTCTAAAGATTTTCCAAGGCAGCATCCCAAGGAGTCTATAAAACAGCCTTGGCCCTGCCCCAGGCACTTTGTAATGAGTGCAGTGCAGCCAGGTGGGAACAGAGGAAGCCACCTCTCATCCTGGAGCTCGGGAGACCAGGGTCTGCTCCAGAAGACGCCTGAAGAAGGGGCCCCCCTGGAGAGTTCGTCTTAACTAATGGAGTCAACACTGACCTCACAGGACTGTATCGGGCTGATGTCCTACTTGCTCAGGGGCTGGACATTAAATAAGCAGTGCAGTTTCCTTCTAGTCCCCTCTGGCTTGGCAGCCATGCACCCCTTGTGAAAGGAACCAACCCCTCAGTCTGACAGCATGGGACAGGGGAGGGGGGCTGGTCACTGGAGAAGGATTGGCCCCAACATGCTGTCAATGAAAAGCCACCTTCATGTAAGTGCAAAAAAAGACCTCACAGAGCTCAGCTGGGCAAAGCGAGGGAGCAGGAAGCAATCTCTGTCTACCCACGTGCCATGTTGCCATGAAAAACACAACTTAGTAACAACAAATAGACGCCCTGGGAAATAGAGCAGGGAGGGGAACAACAAGGCCTGTGCAACCCCAGGATTAGCCACAATGAGGAGGAACAAAGGCAGGGCCAGTGAAGGTTGGGCAAACAGGGTGACTTCACAGGTGTAGCGCAAGCTGTATGTACACAGAGGTGGTGACAGTGGCTTCCACAGGGCCTCAGGTTTACCAACATAAGATTTGCTTCCATGACTAATTAGCGTTGATTATTATATCCTTTCCCAAGGTGCTCCCTTTATGTGTGGCCTATGAGGAAACAGAAACCCCTCCTGGTTTTGTTTTGACCTGTATTAACCCCTCATTATCCTGAGTCTGATCCAGGCAAGGTGGTGCATATCTCAGATATACTTTACCACTTGGGTTCCAGTTAAGCACTTAATCATTGTGGAAGGCAAGGAAGATGGGGTGGGGGCACTTCAGCACTGCACTGACCACTGAGATCTACCCCCACGGTCCTTGGCACTCTCCATGAGGGGCAGAAATGTGTCTTAGGTAAGAGACACTTGAAAGGCTCATGCTACACACTGCAGCCCTCAGAGGTTTGTCGGGGGGAGGTCCTATGTAAATGCCCTGACTCCTAGGAACCCAGGGGTTTCCTTCCAGCGGGCTCTGCTATTATAACCTGGAACTTTCCTCCAGGAAGCAGTGCTCATGAGGCCAACATCATGTTCCTTTCATTTTTGCTCTATTTTTTCTTTTTGAGGTGTGTGTGATGTTTGGAGATTTAAACCAGGATCTTCATACTAAGTTATGTCCTCAGCCTTTCTTCTATTTTGCATTGTGAAACAATGTCTTAAGTTGCTGAGTTGCCCAGAATGGGTAGCTCCTCCTGCCTCAGTCTCCCAAAGTGCCAAGACTACAGGTATGTGCCACTGCCCCCGCTTCCTCTGTGTTTTTGTCCCCCTGCTCAATCCGAGGCCACCAGGGGTTGGTTTCCTTAGCATCTGGCTTTTGAGGTACAGGCAATGGATGTGTCCTACATGCCTTGTGCCACGGGAAGCCAAGACTGTCCTTAAGAAGCCCTCTCTACCCAGGTCACTGCCCCGTCACTGCTACCCAGGGTGCCCTCTCCCCTCCTGCCTGTTCTCTTTCCGGAGCACCATCTAGTCTGCCTAACACAGATGGCTCCATCAGTTCAGCTCTGGCTCATTTTAAATGGGTATTTATCATTTACAACTAACAGCAGAGGTGGGGTCTCCAGGAGTGGAGGCAGTTAGTCCAGAGCAGATGTTGACGACCCCAGAGACTAGATGCTTAGGCCTACTGCCTGAAAGAGCTACGCTCTGTGTCTAGAAGAGTGAAGTCAAGGAAATGAAAGAGGTAGAGCAAATGGAACTGGCCAGAGGCAGGCGTGAGAGAGGAGAGCTTACAGCACTAGATCCCTCTGACCCTCTGGCTTCAGAAAAAGGAAATGAATCACTTGGGTTTCACCATCAGATATTGCACATTAGATGAGAAATCCTGATCGGTTTCCGGAATTCGAGGTCATGTGATTCTCATTCTGGCTGAGCCCCCATCACCTTCCCATGGGAACCACAGCACAGACAGCCTGTCACCAACTGGGGGGCCCCAAAGCACGGTGATGCCCGGCACAGGACAGCGCCTCTCAGCCAGAGTAAATTCCATCAAAACATGACCACAGGCAGGAGAAAATTCTGAGAGTATTTGGAATCAAGTCCTGAATCCCCAAATCCTGTTCTTATATCCCAATTTTGTGCTTAAAGTTTTTAAAAGCTGGCAGCTGAATTACTCAGGTTCATTTAAGTTGGAAAGGCCACAGTTCCCCACAAGAAATGTATTTATTATGTATCATAAACATTTGCTAGTAAAAAACTAGGCAAGCAGTTGAAGGGGCATACCCCCAGTCCCAGGGCAACCAGAAACCAGCCTCACTTTTCCATCCTAGTCCGGAAGCCCCACGCACACACCCCTACACTCCAGACATGGAGAATACTGTCCCCGGCAGGGTACGTAAGCCTGGGACCTCAGGGACTTATCCAGTGACAACTTACATCCACAGTAACTAACCGCACCAGACATTTCATAGACATGATCTCTTTTCCGGTAACAGCCCTATAAGTTGATATTTCTATCTCAGCTTTACAGATAAAGAAGTGGTGTACAATAAAATGGATAACTGCTGTGAAGTCACACAGGAAGTTAAACCTATGCCAGTATCTGGCATAGGTTGGATACTCCCAGAAGCAAATAGTGAAAAAGCTGTCCTGTGAAAGTGCTTCCTTTAAAGGGTTCCCTGAGAAAACTGGCATAAAAAGCAGGGAACTGGGGCTGGAAGAAAGAAAGGCGAAGAAAAGGTGCAATGTTCAGGAAAGACCAAACGTAAGGGGGGAAGACAGCCTCAGGTGGCAGCCACAGGTGCAGGAGGGTGTGCGTATTTGTAGCCTGCAGCCTTTCCACTCTTGGTTAAGTGAGCCTCCTCCGGTGCAGCAGCTCTAGGCCGCTTCCTGTTCCAGCAGCCCTTGGGTTCCAGCAGTCTCCTGGAAGAAGTCCCCCAGCAAACAGAAGCTAGGCAGCTTGTTGGGATAAGAGCAGACTGATGTCAGGGATTTGCAGAGGGAAAAGGGACCCAGGCATGAATGGGGGCTGACTCCAAGAGCTTCCAAAGTGTCCTCTGACTGAAAGCCCAACCTTCTCTGCTGGGACAGAGCCATGACACAGACACAGTCATAAAAATATGGGTCCCCCACTGCCGGGACTACCACGTCAGGCTGGGGCTGCAGCACACTAGGGAGCTGGGCCCAGCCCAGGCAAGGCCCATTTTAATGCTGTTACAGAAACCCAAGAAGGGGCAGGCCTGCTTAACACAAGTCACACAGTCACAAAGAGCCTCAGCGTTCAGCTTCTGGATACAACAGAGATAAAATGAAAGAAAAGAACGTTGCCCCCCTTCAGTTTAAAATTCCCAGATCCAGACAGTCTCCAATGCACTACAAATTAATATTTCCATATTTCTTATAATTAGTCCCTTTCATGGCACTTGTGTGATACATTTTTGGTCTATTTTTAGGATTAAATCAATAGATTATGAATAGAATGTAGCAATGCTTTAAAACATAATAGTTATGTTCTGTCTTAGCAAGGTTTCAAGTTATATTATTTTGCTGCAAAATTTTGATGTTTCACATCAGACCTATATTTTTGCAATCATGCTGTTGTTTACAAAAATTCAGAACTACATTTATTACTAAAAGTAACCTTCTTCTCAAAGGTCAATTTTTTTTACACAATTTTATGTTAGCCTTAACTGGGTGCCACGCACTGTGCTGGGTGCTGGGATTTAGAGAGGAGTCAGATCTGCTTTCTGTCCAAGGAAGCGCGCAGCGCCTGCCGAGAACGTAAGGAGGAGGTGGCAGGGGCAGAGGGAGTAAATGCAGGAGTTAGTGGGAGGTCACGCAGCACCCTCAGGCTGCGGTGAAACTCGGTTCACCCAGCTTTAAAGAGATTAAATATAATTACCCTTTCAACCACCCCATGTACCAAAGGAAGTGGAAACTTCAGCATCTAAGGGCTGAGAGAAGCTGAGGCCCAAGGGAGCTAGCTGCCTTACATCTTCTACCAGACGACGATGCGAAGGGCCCAGCCCTCACCAGACACTGTACCTGCCAGGGCCTTGATCCCTGCCTTCTCAGCTTCCAGAACTGCGAAAAATGGATTCTCCTGTTACAGGCCACCAAGCCTGTGGTGTTCTGCCGCAGCAGCCCACAACGACTAGATAGGATCATTATCCAAAAGCATCAGAAACAGAAGATGGAAACAGCAGAATTTCCAAAGCAAGATGGGAGGCATTTCTTGTTCATTCTGGTGATGCACTTCCTAAGATGGGAACTCAGACCCATGAGCCCTGGTGACGCCCTGAGCAGGGTCAGTATTGCCCAGCTTTGAAAAGTGAGTGGGAAACAGCCCCAGATTGTCACGGGTGGTGGTTGTGTCCCCTTAAACTTCCCGTGTTGAGTTCTGACACTGCTTGAAGGTTTGAGATGGGTCTTTGGGCAGTGATTGGGTATAGCCAAGAGAAGACCTCATCAGAACCCAACCATTCTGACACTCCGACCTTGGATTTCCAGCCTTCAGGAATACATGTCCCTTGTTAAGCCATCTGATCTATGGTCTGTGGTATTTTTAGTATTTGTTTAGTGGCCTGGGATACCCAAAACTGGAGTTAAAAATCACTAAAAAGTGGCAAAGTTTCTTTACTCATTTTATTTTCCAAAATCTTTTCTTGTTTCAACAGTCCTCGAAGTCATCTGAAATGCTGCTGACCTTTCACTGTTCTGGTACAAATTCACTCCCAGAATGCAAGCCATGGCACAGAGTGCTGCTGATTATTATCCTCAGGGTTGCCAAGGTCACTCTGCAGATGAATAGTTCTGCAAGGAGAGTTTCCCAGTCACAGGATCAGAATGACTTGGGGTATGAAGTATCCAGATCCCTGTCTTTCCCTCCCTCCTCCTGGGAGAGGAGGGGAAGAGCGTATTTCAGATTCCATCTCTCCATCTAGATTTGGGACTCATCGCTCTAAAGAGTATGTTGAAATTATTTTTCTTCACAGTTTAGAAACTGGCTGGTTTTCCTGCATCTCATGGCCACTCAGTCTCAGCAAGCCTGCACCCGTGCCACTCTGCTGCTCCCTGGGTCCGTTGCTCCATCACTGAGTGGGTGCTTCATTCCCCTCTGCTCAAGTGCCCAGCTGGGCAGCAAGTCTTAACTGCCCAGAGCACCTCAGTCATCTCTTTAAAATTCATTACCCAAAATTGCACAACTGACCATTTGGAGTCGCTATCATATTTCTCTGTGATGCCACACTCAACCGAAAGGATCATGTGTAGAGAAAACGTGCCCGTTGGACAGAGATGTTATTTCAGCCAGTGTCTTCTTTCAAAGGGTTCCCCCTTTATCTCAACTATCGAATTGTTCCTAGTTCCATAAAAGCGGAGTGGCTATTGTGATGGAAATTTACATGCACAGTGTAAATGCCCGGCTTGTTTGTTATTTGAAAGAAGCTGCTGGCCACTGAATGGATCAGGTGTGCCCTGGTCCTTCATTCAGGCGGTGTATTCAAAGGCTGGACTTGAAGCCGACCCCTCCCTCTTCCTTATTCAGGTTACAAAGGCCACCGAGGAAGGCAGTGCCTTCACCAGCCAGCTGAGCGCAGGCAGCAGGGCTCTGCACCCTTTTCCAGTGTGGGGCTGCTGCCTGGTGCTGGCTGCCTGGCTGGCCGACAACTTGGGTTAATCAAGTTGCTCTTGGTCTCCTGGGAGAACTCCCGGTTCCTTTTTCAAGTCTAACAACACTTTTTTGCTATTTATTTTTCTCATACCATCGCCGGGACTTCTACTCCTAAGTGTCATATTTTATAAAGAGATTAAGACCTCACCCTGGGTCCACTAAAATGAGAACGTAAAATCCAGTCTGTGAGCAGCAGAAAGGCGTCATTCTGGACGCAGAATGCTTCTGAATGAGCAGCACAGAAAAGAAAACAGGTTTCTAAACCAGGCAAGAATGTAAAGTTACAACAGGAAAAGAGGGTGTTTAATGCATGACACAAGCACATTTTAGACAAAGATACTCATTGTAAACACAATCAGAGAGATTGTGCCTCAAGAGATTTTATCTCACCTCTTCATATTTCCAAAACTTCTAGTCATATGCATAGGTCCAGTATTTGTGAGCAACATGTCAAGAGCTTTTATGTGTTTTTTTTTGTCACCTGTTTATAATCTTTATAAAATGTCTACTCAAGTTTTTTGCTCATTTTTAAACTACGATATTTTTGATTGGATTATAGGAGTTTTATATGCTAGACACGGGTTTTTAAAAATCAGATATATGATCTTCATATATATTCAATTCTGTTGATGTTTAACATTTTCATGATGATTATCTTTTGAAATAAAAAACTTACTTTTGATAACCAACTTATCTGTTTTTTTTTTCTTTTGTAACCTATCTTTTTGGTGTCGTATCTACGAAGGATTTTGTAACCCACTGTCGTTTTCTTCTAAGAGTTTTATACACTAGTCTGTGTAGTACATGAACCACCAGGAAAACCTTCCCAGCACCCAGCATCCTAGGTTGGCACTGCCTCAGGGGAAGTGACCAGGACCTGTGAGGTTCATGGCGCTAGGAGGAATAGAAACCAATCAGAAAGCTTGGGTTATCTTCTTGGGGTGACAGATGTAGACACATGCCATGGAAAGGATCCATCCAGCAGAGGGTGAGTCAACCATCGAAAGGTGGGGTACATAGGATGGAAGTGCTCTGGGAACACAGAGTATTACAGGTGGGCTGGGGGGCAGCCCCACCCCACCTTTGTTCTTGGGAGGGACTATCAAAAACTATTCTCTCACTTCTAAGGCCTCATGTGTATACTAGGATTAAAATAGCTGGGAGGGGTTTTAAAGGGAGAATAGTCTGGAATTCTAGGAATAGATTCCTGAAGATGGAATAGCATGAGGGCCAGCGGGCCCAGCCACTGAGGGAGGGAGGGAGACGAGGAGGAGTCGGCAACATCAGTAGGGAGCAGATGGTTCAGGGCCTGTGGTCCCTGCACTGGCTTCGTTTTCACTGAGTGAGAGGAAGAATCGATGACAACAAACAGGCACGTGACACATGGTGGCTTCAGGAGGGCTTCAAGGACAGAAGCAATGGGATCTGGGAAGAGACTATATGCCACAGCTCTGGTTAATGACAGTGGCCCAGATCAGAGGACTAAGCCTGGGAGAACAGAAATCTATTCCTGTGATTACAAAGAGTTTACTGTGGGCAAGGCCTTAGAACCCAGCCTCCGCAACTACCCCAGGAGGTAGGGACTGGCACGCTCTTCTACGGTGCAAGAGACTGAGACACAGAAACACTAAATCAGCCATCCAGAGTCACACAACTCATACGCAGCAGTTCCGGGACTCACCTCCAGGCTCCCACCGTTAACCACTCAAGCTGGGGACTTCCTCCGTCCCTCGAAGCAGTGTCAGATTTGGACAAGATCGTGGGACAGCCCCCCTCCCTGTATCTTTTAGCCCAGGAAAAGCCTGGTTTTAGCTCAAGGGCACCAGTGCAGGAAGAGGGAGAGAAACTATGTTGGGCAAATGTGGTTCGAAGCCGGTGCACAGCTTCACCTGAGACAACTGCTGGCACCAAGAGCAATAGCGAGTGTCTGTCAGCCCGGATGTGCAGAGAGGCAGGTTCTCTCCATCTCTCTGTCTCTCTGTCTCCCTGTCTCCCTGTCTCTCTCTCTCTCTCTCTCTCTCTCTCTCTCTCTCTCTCTCTCACACACACACACACACACACACACACACGTGCACACTCACCTGCCCCACATTACACTGTCCTCTGCCCACCCTTACTGGCCCTGGTTTGGTCTGTGACTGCTAAAGACACAGGTTGGCTGGTGAGCACTGAGTACATTCTGTGGGATGCTCGCATTGCTGAGAGCTAGTTGTGAGTGTGCGTGTGTGTGTGTGCATGTATATGCAGTGGGGACGGCAAGGGATGTGGGCAGTAGGGACCATGGTACTTGTGAAGTGACACAGAAGGAAACAGATCTGTGCAAATCAAAGACAAGAAATAGGAGCATGCTGATCAGGAAAACACAGAGTCATCTGCAGTGCTAGGGAAGATCAAGTTGCTCTTTTATCCAGAGCCAAAAAGAATTTAAGCTGGTGTTGACTTAAAACAGCCTCTGGCTCCGGGAACCCAGGTAAGTGTGAACACCACTAGACACGCACTTCTGGCCTTCGAGCCCCACCTGCACTCAGATAACAGCCCCTGGGGCCTGCCTGCTGGGGCGACTGTCACCGGGGCAGTGAGGGTCACAGAGAGGGAGGGGGTTGGAGAGGCGCCCCTCCCTGAGTATGTGTGGTCTCCTCCCGAGCCCTCCTCATCACACTGAAAGGGAGAACCCCACGGAACTCTGACTCCCGTTCTGGCTAGGACTGTTCCAGAGGCCATGGTGCCATCATGCACAAAATGAAACCAAACTGGAGATGAATGAGAAGCCACCTGGTTCCCACTGGGTATGATGGGGGAGACAGGACAGAGAGACAAGGACAGATCTCATAAGGGGGGTGAGCGGGGAGGAAGAGGACGGCACCTCTGCCACTGAGGGGACAGAGAGGCCAGGACTTGGGAAGCGGTTGCCTGTGTGTGCAAGGGGGCAAAGGAGGGGAGCCAGGGAGAGGAGTCGTGCTCCTAATGAACTTCCTGTCTGTCATACAGGGTTCTCCTTAGGGAGACAGGCTCAAGTGTTTTGATTTGCTTTTATTTTAAAAAATACTTAATGAACAAGTACATTACCTTATTAATTATTGTGCATACTGGACTGACTGAGTTGAGATGAGCCACAAAGCAATTTCATTAAGGTTTTATTTCCTTTTAACACACATGACCATAACAAGGAAGGGGCAGGGAAAGGCCGAGTCTGCTGCACGCCAGTGTGTCCCAGAGGCCTGGAACTCTGCAGTCAGGGGTGACAAGCAGACAGGTTGGGAGCATAGCTCTGTTGGCATCGTGTCTAGGTAAGGCTCGATTCCATGTAACATTTTCTTTGAGAAAAAAGAGATTCTTATGCTACGAGCAGTTAGAAAAAAAACGATGATTCAGTTCATTGCCACTATCTTATCAAGTGATAAACCTGGAGTTTGTGACTTGCTCAAGGTCTGGCTGCTTAGTTCCTAAACCAGCAAGACACCAGCCAACCTGGCTGTCCACTGGATTCTCTTCTGTGCCTCCTGCCTCTAGACACAGATGTGCAAACCCATCTCTCCTTCTCCTTTTGTGGGAGGACGAGCTTTAGGCTTAAAGAAGAGGAGGAAAATGGAGGGGAAAACTTAAAAACCGAAACTCTTCCCCAGCTGCTACATTCTAATGTATACAAGTCCCACAGTGCCACCCGCAGCACCAACCCCTAGAGGCCAAAATTGCGTGACCACCTAGAACCTTCCTTTTACTCCTATAGCCCTGGGATTTGGGTGTAGGAATTTATTCCTTTCATTCTAAATGATCTGTGGTTTTCTTCAGATAATCCCTGCCTAGACTCAGCCCTGCAGTTTCCCCGGGAGTGAATGGCATGGTTGCTTTCTTCCCTAGTCAGGCACTGGCCTCCTCGAACGCAGCCACCCAGTCCTCTCTAATGTGTCAGGCCCAGCAACTGGTGTCAACCAAATCCCAAGAAAGCTATTTTTTTCTTATCTTATTAACAAACAGAGATGACCTGACCAGCCCAAGACCCCTCAGTTTGCCCAGGATGTGACACTTGTTTTTCACAGATTCTCTGCATTTCTGGGAAAGGCAGGAGCAGGGAACAATACCTGCTACCCAACTGTTTCTGATTATCTTCAAACCAAATGACTCAGCACAACCCAGGAATCAGATGCTGTAAAGAGGTGAGATTATTGTGAAACACAGTCAGCATATGCTTAAACAAAATTGCACCATTTAACACACCACTTATCAGTTCAAGAACAACAACAACAGACAGCTTTCCTCACACCAAAACACCTTAAAATAGCAGGTAACTCAAACCAAGTTTGAAATGCATTGAGTTAACTTCAACCAACATAAATCAATAGGTTGAAATAATTATGTTCAACGCAAAACTTCACATTTGACCTTCCCTGAAAGATCATGTTTGAGCCTCATCTTTGGGCCCCTCACCCCTTGGCTTTCTTTCTAGCAGCAGGGCCTAGGGCAGCTTTTCTCTTTAGGCTCTTTTGGGGTTCAGTCTCACTCCCGACCTGGGCTGGGTGCTGAAGTGCTTGTGGGACTCTAACCTGTCTGCACTGGATTCAGAGTCCTGAGAAGGAGTAGTCCCTTGACAGCAGAACCCAGCAGAAACACAATCACAGTGTGATGTATTTCCATGCTATGATGGCAGAGAAAAGAAGTGACTTCCTCTATCCAGGACTGGAGCTGGGCATCCTGAAACATCTCTGCCTGCCTGGGAGAACTGGGTCTTACATGAATGATCCGGGCTCTCTGGGGATTTGAATATGAATATAGATAGAGACTTACAGAACACAGAGAAGACCAAGACATTCAGTGTTACTATAGTAACATTGGCCAAGGCACTGGTAATAAAGGAGGTAAAAATGGAAAAGTATTTGAAAATAGACTGCAAAGGGCCTGTATTTGCCATAGTTAGACTTAATTCTGGAGATAATTTTCAAATATGTACATTTATTTTTCTTTTTTCCAAATTACAAAATTAACACATAGTTGTTATAAAAATTTTAAATAGTGAAGGAAGTACCCATAATCTTACAAGCAGGGAGGACCACTGCTAACATTTCACTCATCATTTGGGACACACACACACACACACATACACACACACACACACACACACGCACATGTGCACACACTCACCAGCCAGGTGTGCAGATGGCCCTGTTACTTGCTTTTTTGATATAGAACATTCTCCATCTCATTAGATAGAATTTATGCAGCCTGCTATGTATCTCATCCTCTATCTAGATTAAATCTGTTTAACCAATTTTCCACTGTGGATATTAGAGCATTTCTAATTTTTTCTACATTTTAATGAAATAAAGAATATACATGTCCAATTCTGTTTGCACAGTTGCCCATAATTTAAAATCCTAATTCCTGATTCAAAGAGAATACATTGCAAAACTGGTCTTGAGAAAGCTGGTACCACTAACATGCCTTTTCATTTACATGCCACTTCTGAGCATTGCAATTTATATAATTTTTGTTAATTTACAAGCCAAAACTAATGTCACCAACATTTAACTTGCATGTAACTACTATAAGGGTAAATTTTTATGACTATTGATTTCTTAGTTTTCTTCTTATGCCTGTCCCTATTGTAGGGACATTTTACTATTACAATATTTTTCTTTTTCTGATTTATAAGAGCCCTTCATACATTAATGGTATAAACTTTTGTCTTTTACAAATACTTTTCTAACTTGTCAAAGCTTTGTCATTTTGCTATAGTGTTTTAGAACTAAACAGGTTTATAAATTTCTACATAAGCAAAGCCAGTTATCTTTCCTTTTCTTTTATACTTCAAAAGGCAATCTTTGGGATCAGATAACTACTTGATTTTATATCTCCTCTTTAAGCATTTAGTATATTATAAATTAATTTGATGGTAAAGGTAAGATAAGAATCTCATTTACCACTGTAGTAGGGTGAATCACACTCATTCATAAATATCAAGTCCTCATCTCTGGAAGCTGTAAGATTGTTTTATGCATAAAAGAGACTTTGAAAATTGTGACTAAATTAAAGATTTTCACATGGGAAGATTATCCTGGATCACCTATACGATGCATAAATCCAATAATGCTGTCCTCATAAGAGAGAAACAGGGAGGGCTGGCACTCAGAAGAGCCCATCAATCTCTGAAGACAGAGACAGATTGGCATGATGTCACCACAAGCCTAGGAAATGCAGCGACCACCAGAATCTGACAGAGGCAAGGTATAGATAGATATTCAGTTTCAGCAGGGGAGGGGGGGAATTGACTCTGCCCTCGCTGGTTTCTGTTTAGTGAAGCTGACTTTGGACTTCCAGATCGATGGGAAAAATCATTTCTGCTCCTATAAACCACCAACTGGTGGAAACTAACACAATTCCCTACCACATAGTTTCCCTACAACAATAAATAATCCATCTTTTTTTATTTGTCTGAAATGTCTATGACAACTATTTGTTTCTATCAGATATACAACTATTTGTTTCTGAGCTTGTGTCAGTAAATATGTAAATTATTATGTCTTTCTAAGTTTCTGATCAGGAAATACAAGTATCCCTCTATTAATTTATTTCAAAAACATACTTACTATTCTTAACTAGCCTTCCAGATCATTGAAAATGGAAAATAACTTTTTGAAAGTTCTCTAAAACAATTCATTTAGGAAGAAATGAATTGGAAATAAATTATCTTTAAAATATTGCTTGCTCCTATTTTAAAGTAGATATCAATTAGTAAAACCCTCTTGTCCCGTGCAAACTGGCAGTTTCCCCCAGCATTTCTGCACATTTCTGCATTTACACCTAGCTTGCTCTGTCTCTCCCTTCCCTTCTCATTTCTTTCCTTCTTCCTTCTTGCCTCCTCCTCTTCTTTTGCTCCCTTTCTGCCTCCTTCTCATCCTTCTTCTGCTTTCTTTTTTCTTTTCCTGCACTTCTTGCTTATATAATGTGTTTGCGCAGAGGACTGGCATATGATTTCTCCTTGGCAGCTGATTTAAATTTCCAACTTTGTTTTGTGACTTTCCCAGACTAATATGACTCTCATTTTTAGGCTCGAGCAGATGCCGTGTGGGTGGTGGCACGAGGGTGTGCAAGCTGATGATGGGTGGGGGCGGGGGACAAAGTCTGTCATTTTTAATTAGCGCTTGATAGTGAAGGAATCAGAATTCATATATTTTGAAGTTGGATACCAGAAGGCCTTGTCACTTGTATAGAGAAAAAACATGGATCCCCACGAGCTGCAGTTAAAAGGTCACTACAGACCTTTTGAATTCTAACCGAGTGTCATTCATGCCTTCAGCTTCCACAGTGGACAAGAAAACTCCCTTGTGCATCCCCGGGGGCTGGAAACTTCTGCTGCCCCACCCTGAGCTGTATCTGCCCCAGTTAGGAAGGAAGGGAACTGTCAGAGATGAAGAGCCCATGTCCAGCCAGCTCATAGCAGTCTCCGGATCTCCCAACCCTCACAGGACTGCGGTGACAGCGGACTCCCAGGCAAGGTTCGGGAGAGGGGAGGTAAGGCTCTGTCTGCATCAGTGAAGAAGGGGGTAGAAAAAAAGACCGCAGCTTCTCCTTACTTCTGCCGTTGTGTATGAACAGGGAAGCCAAGGACAAGGTTTTCACGCCTTGGGAATAAAATGAAGCAGATGTTTTATCAGCACCTCATGCTGGGCATCACATTAACGATCAGTAAAGACTAATTAATGATGGCGATAATGACTATAATACCATTTTTATTAAAGTGCAAGAGCAATCTGTAAAGAAGAAAAAAATCACATCTTCTTAGCTAAGCACACTTTCTTTAGCTCATCAACACTTTGCCAAGGAAAGGAGAACGTTTTGCCAGAATTCAAACTGCAAAAAAGAGTCCTCAGGCAAGTTTATATAAAACCCATGAAAAGTGATACATAATAAATTAAATATACTGAAATAAGCAAAGCATGAATATTTAATCACTTGACTATTTTAATGTACAAGGGAGCTGTGAGACCCAGCCTTGCTTATGCAGGATGGAAAGTTTAAAGCTTGACAGGCAGGACCAGAAGCAGCCCTGAATCCCTCTTTGTTCAGCACACTGGCAAACAGAACGTGGCACTGGTATGGCAGGTTGCTGCAGGCCAAGCCAGATGTTTGCCAATGGTTGACCGTGTCCCAGAGCCCATGTGGCCGAGGAACTTGGTCACACGGCACACAGCACACGGGGTTCTTTCTCCTTTCGTATCTCCAAGATGCCGAATAACAAGGCAGCAGCCTATTGTTGGAGCAATGAGGCCAGGCCCCCTGGCCAGTCTAGTTCCCCCAGATCAACCCCAGAGCAAAGATGATGGACTGAATGAATGATCAGAGAAGGTGGGATCAGAGAGAGCAGCTGAGGAAGGACCCTGGAGAGATGGACAGGATTCCACAACCAGCCAGAAATGTGCCTGCTCTAGTTCCGCAAAAGGAGGCCCCTTGTGCTTTGAAAGGTTATTCTACCTCTGGGGCTCATTTTCCGTCTCTGAAACTTTGTCCTTTGAGATTTACATGAAACTGGTTTTATAACCCTGTGTCATGTTGTTGAGATCCCAAGGGCTAGTATTTTTATAGACACAAAATCGTGTGTCTTCCTGGATCGACTGTCCGGGAAGGAGAATGGATATACAACAAAATAGCAGGGGAAACTCTGGAGTAGAGGTTTAACTGAATGTGTAGCAAAGTGAGGGGACATTTCATAGAGTGGTGCAAAGGTGACCAGAAAAGAAGGTGAGGGATGCCTTTGTCTCCTGATGTAGGAAAGAGGATCCAATGGATGCCCCGTCTAAGCCATTTCCTTCCTACTAGTACTGTGCTGAGGACTCTGAGTATATTTTACGTCATCTGGAAGCAATTTTGAGCTCAGTGGTATTATGATCACCCCATTTTATAGATGAGAAAACAGACTCTGAGAGGCTAGGGAATTTGCTAAAAAGAAAAAGCTAAGAAGCACTCAGACTTAAGCCTGCGCTCAAAGCCCGTGCTCTGGTATTTTTAAACTTTCTTTCAGATGGTGTCTTGTTAGGTTACCCAGGCTGGTCTTGAATTCTCTATCTTCCTACATCTACCTCCTGGGTAGCTGGAATTACAAGGGTAAACCACCATGCCCAGCCAAGCCCACACTGTCATTCCACTGCACTGCTTTCTGATGGGGAGGGGAACAGTGACCCCAACATTTAAAAATATGATGGATCTGTGTGGTACAGAACCAGTCATCAGGTCTAGGATAGCCAACATTCTTATTTTACCCTGTAGCAGCTCACCCGAATCCACCTTAAAATGTAGAGTGTTACTTGATTCTTGACTAGAACTGTTATAATTTGACCTCTAGCACTAGAGGATATCAACTGAAGCAGCAAATTAAAGTACCTAATGGTAGAAACAAAACTAGACTTTTCTCTCAGTGCTAACAAAGCACAAGTGAATGCTTTGTAGTTCTCTAGCTCTTCCCATCTAATTACTTGTTTTCCCCAAAGCCCTTGAAGACCCCTGTATGTCTTCACCAATTAAAATTATCCCATTGTCTTTTGGTGATGGAGAATGAAATGAAAACATCTGGAAAATTCTATCTAAGACTGTGTCTTCCACATCCATTTCATATTCAAGTTGAATGAAGCACAGAGAAGTTGACTATGTCCCAGATGTGTATGCAGAGACCCGGGAACAGACAGGGATAGGTGTCTTGTTACCAAATGGGCATCTTCTGTGGGATGCAGTGAAGCAGAAAAATTTCGAGCATCCTCAGAGAGATCACCTACACACACATTCTTATCAACCCACCTAAAATGTTTTTCACAGGCAACAGCGAAACACTCAGGAGAGACTTATCTGGCAGACGTTTCTCCTCATGCGCTCTGAAAATGCAGAGAAATAAATGAGAAAGAAGAAAAACTTCCTTTAAGCATTGTTTATTGATGGAAAAAGCACTGATTCTGTCAGGGCTTTATACAAACAGCTCAGATCTAATCCAATGTGTAATTTCACTTCAGTTCACACAGATTGTCACTGCTAGGGTCTCCATTTCAGCAACGCTGTATGGTCTGGCCCTCAACCACAGTCAGCCTATAAATACCAGAGCCGAGCACTCTGTCCTAGCTCTCTGTGCCTATGTGGTCTTCCTCCTACTCTGGCAAGAATGCACCTCCCTGGGCAGAGCTGCAGACTTCTGGGCGACAGACACCAGCCCGGTGGCTGGGCACTTCTTTCTGACAGGAGCAGCTCCTGATGGCTCCTCTGTAGCTCGGCCTCCTCTGCAGCTGTGTGGCTGCCCACGTTGTACTCAGCCCTCTGAGCCCAGCTAATCGGTGGTTATTGTGTTCAGATACTAAATCCACTGCTACACATGGTAATATCTGGGTTGTGTTTAAGGAAGTGAGAGAGGGAAGTTGGTTGTTTTTCCTTTTTTTGTTTTTTTTTAAAATTTTATTTAAAGAGAAAAAACAAAAAAGAAAACAACCAAACAAAACAGAAAAAAGGTAGCAACAATACAGAATTCCAAAGGCAAAAAATAAAAGAACAACAACAAAACAAAAACAAAAACACTAAGAAATTGCCACTTGATAAGTTACATACTGTCATCACTGGAAATAGTTGTTCAAGTTACAAAATTAAAGCATACAAAGTAGACATTCAAACAGTGAGACTGTTAACAGTTCTGCTCAACAATCTAACAAAAACAAAATATGGTCATCTATCGTACACACTTAAACATACATGCAGTTATATTCTTTAGAGCACTTTCTTTTCCCCTGTTTTATATATATATATATATATATATATATATATATATATATATATATATATATTTAAATTTTATTTTAAAGGGGGTAAAATTAAACACAACAAAACAGAACAGAGCAGGACATAAGAAAGCATAAATTTCAAAGCTAGACCACCAGAGATCCCACACGCCAGCAGGATCACAGCCGCCCCCTAGAGAGGGGAGGAGCTCCTTGTCCTCCCGGCCCCCCCAGTCAACTGCACGGTGCAGGTCTCGACGCACCAGGGTCTCTCTCCTTCGGGCTGCCAAAAGT
>PVJX010003965.1:0-100690 GCA_004027295.1 Dolichotis patagonum
AAAAAAATGAAATACTTAGGAATTAATCTCACGAAAGAAGTAAAAGAGCTATACAGTGAAAATTATAATACCCTGAAAAAGGAAATCGAAGAGGACCTCAGAAAATGGAAAGACATCCCCTGTTCATGGATAGGAAGAACAAACATTGTAAAAATGGCCATTCTGCCAAAATTACTATACAGATTCAATGCCATCCCAATGAAAATACCACTGACATACCTCATGGATCTAGAGAAATCACTCCTAAAATTCATCTGGAACCAGAAGAGACCTAGAATAGCAAAGGCAATTCTAAGCAACAAAGGCAAGGCAGGAGGCATCACAATCCCTGACTTAAAATTATACTACAAAGCTACAGTGATTAAGTCAGTATGGTACTGGAATGGAAACAGACCTGAGGATCACTGGAATAGATTGGAAGATACAACCACAACTGCAAACTCACTCAACCACCTCATGTTTGATAAAGGGGCCAAACATGCTCGCTGGAAGAATGACAGTCTCTTTAAGAAATGGTGCTGGAAAAATGGGCTGTCCATATGCAGAAGACTAAAACTAGACCCATGTCTATCACCATACACTAAACTAAAATCTAAATTATTAAAGATCTAAATATTAAAACAGAAACACTTAAATTGCTGGAAGACAAAGAAGGTAAAAACCTCAAAGATATAGGGGTAGGAAGAGAATTCATGAACAAGAACCAAAGTATACGGGAATTACTTCCCAGAATCAATAACTGGGGCCACATCTTATTAAAGAGTTTTTGCATTTAAAAAGAGGTTTCCAGCAGAGCGAAAAGAAAACCCACAAATTGGGATAAAATCTTCCTGGACAGCGCCTGAGACAAAGGACTTCTGTCTAGAACTTATAAAGAATTAAAAAAAATCAGACCCTCGAAATTCAAAGACCCAATCCAAAAATGGGCACCTGAAATGAATACACAGTTCTCAGATGAAGAAATATGAATGGCAAATAAATACATGAAAAAATGTTCATCATCATTAGTCATGAGAGAAATGCAAATTAAAACCACACTCAGATTCCATCTCACTCCAGAAAGAATGGTCAAGATAGAAAACACTATCAACAACAAGTGTTGGAGAGGCTGTGGGGAAAAAGGAACTCTTCTACACTGTTGGTGGGAGTGTAGACTGGTGCAACCACTGTGGAGGTCAGTCTGGAGATTCCTCAAAAAGCTGGGTATGGAAGTCCCATTTGACCCAGCTGTTCCGCTTCTAGGCATATTCCCAGAAGAACTGAAAACATCATACCACAGTGATACATGTGCACCCATGTTTATAGCAGCACAATTTGTAATAGCCAGATCTTGGAAACAACCTAAGTGCCCATCAACTGAGGAATGGATAAAAAAGTTGTGGTATTTTTATACAATGGAGTACTACTCAGGTATAAAGAATGATCACATCGAGATATTTATAAATAAATGGACACGACTTGAGACCATTCTCTTAAGTGAAATAAACCAAACTCACAAGGGTAAATACCATAGTCTCCCTAATATGAGATTTGATAAGAGTATATAAGACTTTATGGTAAGCATGAGTCCCCATCTCACAGCTTCGAAGTCTCAAAGTTTTCAATCATCAGTTGGAATGGTTTTATCCTGTTTTGTTTGACTATATCATACTTGATGATATGAATAGCAGTTTGGAAGAAAACAAAACATTATGACAGCTATTGCTGATTTAATATTATCCTTCTTAGAAGTCCTAACATGCTTTTTTTGTTCTACTACCATTGGTTCTATCACATTGTGTCTTATTGGAATTTGAATATGTGTGATAGCTCAAACAAATTTTTTTTCTTTTTTATCAAAAATGAGATATTATAGTACCCATTGAACATTTTCTGTTATTTGGTTCAGAAAGCCCTGTAATTCTTTCACTCTATGCATGGCTTTATACTATTGTGTTATGTTTGATATTATTGTATTTGAAACTATGCTCAACTGTAGCAGAGTAAGAGATACGGTGTTAGATACTGTTGATGTCCAGTTGACTTAATGTAAAGTACTGTGTTGCCTATGTTGTCCTGTTCTGATCTGCTCTGTACTGCCCCCTTTTGTTTTATCCTCTTTCAAATTAAAAAAAAAAATAAAATAGGTCTGAAGTGTTCTTACTACAAAAACAATGAAGATATGAGGTGAAAGGTATGCTAATTAGCTTAACATGATCATGTCACCATGTATTGCTACATCAAAATATTGCATTGTGTTGCAACTATTATCTGTCAATAAATATGAAAAATTATGCCAGGTGTGGTGGCCCATGCCTGTAATCCCAGCACACTGGGATTTACCAACTTAACAGGAGTCTGTTATAAAATAAAAAATAAACATAATCTGAGCACATAGCTCAGTGTAAAGTCCCTAAATTTAGTCCTTAGTACCACACTGAAAGAAAGAAAATTATTATTCATTTCCTCAATATTTATTTTTCTATAGTTTTACGTATGAATATTTTATAGTGAAAGCTTTGTAGATAGATGCCTGCTTTGCTTCTCTTTGCTTTAAGTTAGACTCATGGAAAGGGCATTGCTGGGTTGGGCATATGTATTTTTTGAGCTTCCCCTCAAGTTTTCCTCTGGAGTGCATACACCAGTGTTGTCTAGAATGTCTACTTCCAAACATCCTCAGTACTATGAATCATGTCCTCTCAAAGATATTTTTGCCATTATCTTGGAGAATTATATCACAGTTTTAATTTACATCTGTTCCTGTTCTTTTGATTCTGGGCTTTATAAAGAGTGTAACAGGGATACCATTTTTGAAATATATTAATGTTCTTTTTCTTTTTGTATTTCCTTTTACATGATTCTTCTCCTATCCAGCCAGAGGCATCTAATGCTTAGGGGAAGAATAGGGCTGTTAAAACAGAATGAAAAGAGAAAAGAGATGTTCAACATTTATCTTTTGAATTCTAAAATAAGACTTCTGATCTGCGTTAAGATAATTGTCTCAAATGATAGGCTCTTTTTAAAAAGCAAACTTGAATTGAATATTGCATACCGACAAAAAGTCGCACATATCCTCAGAGCCCTGCTTGGTGAGTTTTCACGCAGTGGTCACTATGTGCATCAAGGGCAGGAGCAAGATCAGCACCCCATAGCTTCTTTGTCCCTCTGTTATTACTCCTGGGCTGAGCAACCCCAAATTTAACTTCTATCTGCATAGACTCCTTTTGAACGTTATATAAAATGACTCACCTTGAGGGTGAGAATTTTTATCTGGATATTTTTCACAAAATTAGGTCTATCCAAGTTATTGTGTTAGGATTATCTTGTTTCAGCTTCACTGATGTATAGTATTTTATTTTATGAATATGTAACAATTTGTTTTTCAGTATAGTGAATGAAAACACCAGATGCCAATTCTTATTACTGTGACTTTTAAAAAATTTTAGCTGTTTAATTGCATGGGTATTGGTTTTATTTTTCACTTCAGTTTTAATTTGCATTTTCTTAATGACTAATGAAGTTCATAATCTTTTGTATACTTATTGGACATTATATATCTTTTTTGAAAAATATTATATCTATTCAATTTTTTGGCCTTTTTGTTTTGCCTATTAAAGTTGCTTCATCAATATTTTTATTTTTAAATGAAAAAATAAAAATGATGATACAGAATTTAAACACAAAATAATAGGAGATTAACAGTGGTTAATATATTACATATTTTTACCTTCAAAATAGTTGATCAGATCATAAGATATAGACATGAAAAATGATAAACAGTGTAAGCACAAGCTGTTCCTTTTGATAAACTAATAGAGATTAGTAGTATAATTATCTATTTCCTTTCTTTTCCCTTCTTTCTTTGCTCCTTTCCCCTATCTGAATTTTTCTTTCATTTTGAGCATTATTTCTTTCCTTTTCAGTTTTGCAATATCTCTTGTACATTTTCAATCTTATTTACTGTTTCAATTTTTTTACACTAGGAAGACAATATGATATTTACACATGAGAGTCTGATTTATTTCATTTATGAGTATGGTCTCCAGGTGCATCCATTTACCTATAAAAGCCTTGAGTTTATCCTTCATTATGGCTGAATAGTATTCCATTGTACAAAAATACCACATTTAAAAAATCCATTCTGTGGTGGATGGAATTTGGGTTATTTCAAGTTTTAGCTATAACAAATTGTGCTGCTATAAACATGGGTGAACATATATCACTGTGGTTTGATGTTTTTAATTCTTCTGGAAAAATGCCCAGAAGGGGAATAACTGAATTGAATGGGACTTCCAATCCTAGATTTTGATGAATCTCCACACTGATTTCCACAGTGGTTTCACCAGTCTACACTCCCACCAACAGAGGAGAAGAGTTCCTTTTCCCCCATATCCCTGCAAGCATTTATTATCAATTGACCTCTTGGTGCTAGCCATTCTTTCTGGTAAGATGGAATCTCAGTGTTAATTTGCATTTCTTGAATGACCAGTGATGTAGAACATTTTTTCTTTTTCTTTATTTGAATTAATAAAAATTTTATTTGTCTCTTTATTGGTAATATCTTGATGCAAAGAAGCATAATTTTTTTTTGTTTTTTTAAAAAAATTTAAAATTTAAGGAGAAAAAAGAAAAACAGAAAAAAGGGTAGAAATAATACAGAATTTCAAAATAAACAGTAAGAATTTACTAGTTGATAAATTACATATTGTCCTCTTAGAAATAGTTGTTCAAGTTACAAAATTAAAGTGTACAAAGCGGACATTCAAACAGTGAGACTGAAAACAGTTCTATTCAATGATCCAATAAAAACTTAGTAATATGGTTATCGATCCTACACACTTAAACACACATCCAGTTATATTCTTTAGAGCACTTTCTTTTCCTCTCTTTTTTACAATAACAATTACACATTTTTGGTTTTATTACTCGTACAGTTCTTATTACTTTTTACACTAGAGACACAATGTGATATTTATAAATATAATATTTATTTCACTTATGAGGAAGTCTCAAGTTGTCTCTATTTCCCTATGAAGGCCTCAAGCTCATCCTTTTTTATAGCTGAGTAATATTTCATTGTATAAACATACCACATGTTTTCATCCACTCTGTAGTTGATGGGCATTTTGGTTGTTTCCAAGATTTAGCTATTACAAATTGTGCTGCTATGAACCTGGGTGCACATATATCACTGTGATATGACCATTTTTTCATAAATTTATTTGCCATTTGCATAGCTTCATCTGAGAAGTGTGTACTCATCTCAAAAGCCCATTTTTGGATTGGGTCCTGAATTTGGGAGGCCTGATTTTTTTCAATTCTTTGTGTGCTGCAGATAGAAGTCCTTTGTCTGAGGGACAGTTGGCTAACATTTTTTTTCACACTCTATGGGTTTTATTTTCACTCTGCTGATGGCTTGGTGTGCAAAAGCTTCTTAATATTATGAGATTCCAGTTGTTGATTCTTTGCAGTATTTCCCATGTAGTTTGGGTTTTGTTCACCAAGTCTCTGCTTACCCCTATGTCTTCAAGACTTCTACCTACCTTATCTCCCAGTAGATTTAGAGTTTCTGCATTAATATGTAAATCTTTGATCCATTTTGACTTTAGTTTAGTGCATGATGATAGACATGGGTGTAGTTTTATTCCTTGGCATGTGGAAAGTCAATTTTTCTAGTAGCATTTATTAAAGATGCTGTCTTTCGTCCAGTGAACATGTTTGGCCCCTTTCTCAAAGATAAAATGGTCAAATGTGTTTGTAGTTGTGTCTGCATCCTCTAATCTATTCCATTGATCCTCAGGTCTATTTCTTTTGCCAGTACCATGCTGATTTTTATCACAATAGCTTTGTAGTATAATTTCAAATCAGGGATTATGATGCCTCCTGCCTTGCCTTTGTTGCCCAGGATTTTCTTTACTATTTTAGGTCTCTTCTGTTTCCAAATGAAATTTTAGAAATGTTTTCTCTAGGTCTAGGCATGGTAATGGTATTTTGATCAGGATTGCATTAAATCTGTATAACAACTTTGGGAGTATGACTATTTTCACAGTGTTGGTTCTTCTTAGCCATGAGCAAGGGATATCTTTCATTTTCTGACATCCTATTCAACTTCTTTTATCAGAGTTCTCTAATTTTCAATGTATAAATGTTTTACCTTCTTTGTTAGAGTGATTCTTAAGTATGTCATTTTTCTTGATGGTATTGTGAAGGGTGTGGTTTCCCTAATTTTTCTCTCAGTGAGCTTGTTGTTTGTGTACAAGGATGCTACTGACTTTTGAGTATTGACTGTGTACCCAGTTATGCTACTGAATTTTCTTATTAACTATAGTAGTCTTTTGGCAGAGTTTTTGGGGTCTTCTATGTAGAGTATCATGTCATTGACAAATAATGATAATTTCACTTCTTTATTTCCTATCCTTATTCTTTTTATTTCTCTCTCTTGTCTAATTGCTCTGGCTAACTTCTCTAAAACTATATTGAATAGGAGTGGTGATAGTGGATATTCTTGTCTTGTTCCTGATTTTAGAGTGAATGATTTCACTTTTTGTCCATTTAGTATGATGTTGGCTATTGGTTTGTCATAGATGGCTTTTATCAGATTGAGGTAGAAACCATATATTCCAATTTTCTCTAGGGTTTCTATCATAAATGAATGGTGGACTTTATCAAAAGCTTTTTCTGCATCTATTGAGATGATCATGTAATTTTTGCCTTTGGCTCTGTTGATATGCTATACTAAATTTATTGATTTGTGCATATTGAACCATCAATGCATTCCTTGGGTGAGTCCCAGTTGGTCATAGTGAATAATCTTATTGATGGTTTTCTGCATTTTGTTTGATATTATTTTATGGAAGACTTTTGCAGCTATGTTCATTAGGGAGACTGGCCTGTAGTTCTCTTTTGGTCAAGTGTTTCTCTAGTTTGGGTAACAGAATAATATCTGCCTCCAGAAATGAGTTATGGAGAATTGCTTCTCTGTCAATTTCATTAGAGAGTGTGAGGAGTATTGGTGTTAAATATTCTGTAACTTTCTTGTAGAATTCAGCCATGAATCCATCAGGACCTGGGCTTTTCTTTGCTGGTAAGTTTTTAATTATATTTGCAATTTCATTAACTGATATTGGGTTATTCAGAAGTTTTATATCTTCTTGATTCGACTTTGGTGATAATTCATACATTTCTAGGAATCTGTCCATGTCTTTTGTGTTTTCCATCTTATGCGAGTAAAGATTTTCAAAGAAGGTGTTAATGATCTGAATTTCTATAGGATCTATAGTGATTTCACCCTTTTCATTCCTCACTGCATAAATTTGAGTTTTCTCTTTCCTTTTTTTTTTTTTTATAAGTTTGGCTAGGGGTTTATCAGTTTTGTTTATTCTTTCAAAGAACCAACTCTTTGATTCATTAATTCTTTGTATTATTTTCTTAGTCTCAATTACATTAATTTCTGCTCTGATCTTTATAATTTTGTTCCTTCCATGAGCTTTGAGCTTGACTTGCTCTTCACTTTCTAGGAGCTTGATATGCGGCATTACATTGGTTATCTGTGCTCATTCTATTTTCCTGAAGGGAGAATTCACTGCCATATATCTCCCTAAGCATCTCACAGGTTATGGTATGTTTTATCTGCATTTTAGTTTGATTGTAGATATTGTTTGATTTCTTCTTTAATTTCATGTGTGACCCTTTGGTTGTTCAGGAGAGTGTTATTTAATTTCCATGTGTTCATGAAGTTTTTGTGGTTTCTTTTGTCATTAAATTTCAATTTTAGTGCACTATGATTGGATAATATGCATGGGATAATTTCAGTTCTTCTACATTTACTTAAGCCTGTTCTATGGGGCAATATACAGTCTATTTTACAGAACAGCCCATGTTTAGCTGGGAAGAATGTGTTTTCCGATGTTGGGTGCAACCGTCTGTAAACGTCTATTAAGTACAGTTTTTCACATGTTTGATTTAGTTCTGTTATGTCTTTGCTGTCTTTTAGTCTAGTTGATCTATCTCTTTGTGGCAATGAATGGAGTATTAAGTTTCCTTGTTACAATTGTGTTCTTACTTATTTGATTTTTTAATGTCTATTAATATTTGTCTCCTATAGATGAGTGCTCCTATATTTGGTACACATATATTTATGACTGTTATCTCTTCCTCTTGAGTTTTACCTAACAAGTATGTAGTGACCTTCTTTATGTCTTTTGGTAGTTTTTGACTTGAAGTTCACATTGTCTATAAACAGAATATCTACCCTTACTTTTTTCTGAGTTTCTATTGCATGCAACATTGTTTACTGTCCTTTGAATTTTAGTCTATGAATTTCTTTTTTAGTTAAATGTGTTATTTGTATACAGTATATTATTGGATCTTGTTTCTTTATCCATTCTGCCAGTCTGTTTCTTTTGATTGGCATATTGAGGTCCTTTATATTGATGGTTATAGCTGATATGTATTGGCTTATCTTTGTCATCTTATTTTCCTGTTGTTGGTTCTCTCCTTTCCCCTTTTCTTTAATTGCTTGTGCTGCTGGTGGTTTGTTTCTGTTGTTGTTCTGGGAATTGTGTTCATTTTTTTCTCTATGTAGAATATCTTTTATTACTCTTTCTAGGGTTGATTTTGTGGACATAAATTTCTTCAGTTGTTCTTTGTCATGTAAGTGTCTTATTTCTCCATTAATTTTGAAAGATAGTTTTGCAGGTACAACAATCTGGATTGGAAGTTGTTTTATTTCAGGGCTTGAAATACTTCACTCTAAGCTCTTCTTGATTTGAGGATTTGCACTGAGAAATCAACCATTATTCTAATGGGTTTCCTTTAAAGGTGATCTGATTCTTTTCTCTAATACCTTTTAATATTCTGTTATTGTGCTGAATATCCAGGATCTTAATTATTATATGTCTGGGTGTAGATTTATTTTGGTTATTACTGTTTGGAGTTCTATGACTTACTGGAGTTCTATATGCCTTACTTATCTCAATATCAGATTCTGTTCCTGTAATTGAAAAATTTTCTGCTATTACTTCTGCAAATAGTTTTTTGATATCATTTTTGTTGATTCTTGCTTTTTAATTGGCACCTGTCAATCTTATATTGTTTTCCTTTGCATCATCTTGGATCTCTTGAATTGTTATTTCATGGTTCCTTGTTTTTTTAAGAGATCTTTCCTTTCATGATTACAAGCCACAATCCTGCGTTCAAAGTTTAAAAGTCTATCTTCAGTTTTGTTCAAGCAATTTGGCCAGTTTTCAGTGCAATTTTTAATTTCCTGGATATCTCTTCGAATTTATTTCATGCATTCTATTTCTTTCCTATATGGTTAATTCAAGGTTTCCATCATTTTCCTATCCTCTTATATTTTTAAAATCTATTTCTTCTGTAGCTCTGCTGAGCAGCTCTTTAATTAGAGTCTTTCTTTCTTTCTTTCTTTCTTTCTTTCTTTCTTTCTTTCTTTCTTTCTTTCTCTCTTTCTCTCTTTCTCTCTTTCTCTCTTTCTTTCTTGCCTTTTTATGGTACTGGTGATTGAACTCACAACCTTGTGCTTGCCAGGCAGGCACTTATGCCACTGAGCTAAATCCCTGGCCCCCTGTCATTTCTCTTTTTACCTGAGAGACTATTTCTGATCTGATTTCCTTTATAGGCTTGTGGATTTGTTTATTTACTTCACTTGCTATAGTTTTAGAAATTTTAGGCTTATGTCTTTCCATGTCTTTTATGTCAATGTCTCCTGTAGTTGTTCTGGATAGAATGAGGGTTTCAGATTGCATTTTGCTTTTTTTCTTGTCATTTTTGCGTCTTGGTTCACGCTTCCATCTTCTCAATCTCTCTAGTCTCACCTTCCATCATGTGTGTCTCAGTCAGGGTCCTACTGTCTTGCTGGATCACCCAGTTGCCAGATCCCACAGTGTGGTAGAGGCCAATCACCTAAATATCTCCAGTGGGGATAGATGGGTGAGCCCTGGAATTTTCCTGGACTGACTAGCCTATAAATATTGATGTGATCCAACCTTTGGCTCATATTGTTACTGTTGCTTCAGATTTCCTAGGGTGCCAGACTCTTCTGTCCATGGTGTGTGCTCCAGCTAGGGCCCTACTGTGTCACTGGGAGTCTCACAGGCCCACCTGGGTTGTACTGGTGGAGGGAGGGCTTACTTGCACCCTCACCAGCCCAATGAGGTCCTCTGGGTAGGGGAAAGGGGTCTTTGGCTCTCTCGCTGGCCTGCCAAGCTGCTGTGGCTGGGCTCATCAGTTACTCTTTTGTTCAATTATAGGAGCTTTTTGTATATCTGGTTATAAATCTTTTGTCAAATTTGTACTCTGTAATTATACTCTGCTTTGTTTTAATATTGTCTTCTCATTAACAATACTCAATTTTAGCTGGGATTACAAAACACTCACCACTATAACTAGATATTTTCCCCACTTTTTCCAAAATATATCCAAAGTTGATTTCTGTGTATAGTTCAGAGTAAAGGGTCAAGATTATTTTTCTTCACATGGATACTCTAGTGACCCATCATTACTTCTTGACACTGGCTCTGAGCTGCAACTTTTTTTCCCAGCCCCTCATGTAAACCTCTTACAAATTAGTAAATGCCTTGTGAGGAGAGCAGGCAGGAAAGGTCATAATGTCAAGTTCAAGTTCACCTCAATACTCCTCTGTTTTCTCTGAATGTTTGCTTTCAAGTCTAGAATGCCTTGGTGGTTCTCGGATGGCTTCAAGTAGCTGCTTTAGAAAAACAAAACTTTATAGGTTTTTATAGGTGTTTTTGTGTGAAGCCTGGATTGATGGGAGCTACATTGTTTTAACTAGAAACAGAAGTCCAAAAAAGGTAGACTTTCTCATAAAAGATAAATATTTTCTAACTTTTATAAAGTTCTCCTTTATAAAACCAGTTAGGTTTGATTAATCTATATGCAGAAAATTTCACTATGAACCATGTGCAGAGAGGCCAGAATATGATGAAAAGGATGTTCTCACCAGATAGGAGAATTTAGTAGACTCATCACCAAGGAAGGAGACATTTTTGAGGTGGAAGAGCAGAATGAAAATGTAGTTTGGAAAAAAATGTAGTTTGGTTTCCTAAGGGACCTTGTCCTCTGTAATTTGGGCTTTGGTTTAAGACATCATGGTGATAAGGATAAACAGATTTTGGAATATTGAATGAAAAGGGTAAACTACAAAACAGACACACACTGTAAACCATGATGTAGTATTTAAAAGATAAACAAAAGGAAAAAACCATTATTTTTAGGCTCATGCACTCAATACACTCACACTGTAAATTCATCCAGATAAACAAGAGTGACAAACAAAACACTTTATAATGTGACTACAAAAACAAAAACAAACAAATAAACAAACCTGACTGCCAGCTGGATGGATGCAGTTAGGGGAACTTGGGAAGGGATTGACAAGGGATTTCAGCCATATTGATTATAGTCCATTTCTCATGTTGGTGGTAGGTTCTGAGGTTATTATGCTAATTTAATATAGTTTATGTATATTATTTTGCATGCATCAAAGGTGTCAAAATAAAAAATACAAACAAAAGGAGAAGATCCTTGCTTCTTCTCCTAAGGCACTTCACTCCTAAGGCAATGCTAGGCAGGAGCAACCATGCCTTAGTAGTCACCAGTAAAGTACCCCTAGGGACCAGACCAGCCGTCCGATGGCAAATTTTCAGGAATTGCAGGGTGGAGCCCAACCCCATGCAGTCTAAGGCTGCTCTCTCCCACTGCCATGGGGCTGCTTTGGCTCCTCCTAGATTCACTGATGAGTAGCAAGGGAAACAGAAGAAATTTTCTAAGTGGAGCATGTACCCACATGAGATGAGGTAACTGCAAATGGAAAGAGATTTAATGATCTTTCATTAGCAAGGTCTCCCTGTCTTGCACCGGCATCACCAGACTGAGCTCTGTTTCAGAATATGAATAAAGCTTTGTTTTTATTGAACATTACGACAGTTGACTACGTGAGTAAATTTGTGACTCTAGAACAAGGTAATGTCAACATACCCTACTGCAGTAGGAAAGGCAATGAGTGTAACAGACCTAGATTCTCAGTCCTGCCCTGCCCTCTGGCTGGCTGTGTGACAGTTGTCAGTTCCCCTAAATTGTCTGTAGAGTGTGAGCAGGTGATTATATGCTCTCCCAAGTTCCTTCCTGGCCCGTGAGTCTAAGTATCATAGACAGCCTTCATTCTCTTGAGCATTTGCAGTGAATTTTTATTCTTCCTTCTGTGATGTGATAGAGAGATGAAGCCATTCTTTTAAATACCTGCCATCAGTGGTGCCACTGAATTCCTTAACTTCATAAAGTCAAACCACTTTAGAATGATTTTTCTCTCTCTCAAGTTGTGTACTTTAAGGCATTGGGAGGGCTTTGTAGGGTAAAAAGTATCCAGAATAGTGAAAGTTAAACACAGTTTCCAAAAGATTTATCAGGTAAATGTTATGGATTGTTGTGATTTAATTTATGGGATTAGTTTGGCTTTCAATTACCGGGCATCACATTGAATCACTTTATAGTTTGAACTCTGTAACTAGGACTCCTTATACTCGATCTTTCATTTGGAGAGGGATTATCAATAATTAGACACTGTGGCCTTATTGATTTGCTAATCAATACCCACATTAATCACCAGTGGTCTAAAAACAATTCACTCTTTGCATTAAAAGGAATCAGTGTGATCAAATTAGCATCTTTTGCTACGAGGTAAGAAAAGATGTGACTTCCAAAGGAAAGAAAGACCGAGTGAGGATGTATATACAGAATTCAGATCTAGAGTTCAACTGTGGCTAAATTAAATGAACCAGTGAGAGGGAAGGCATAAAGATCTGATTATCTGTGTGTATATGCATTTTTCTCTGATACGCATACCACTTAGTTAAATGTTAGTTATTACACAAAGTGAGACAGAATGAATATGATATTTCTGATACTACACTGCAAAATGTTCTTCATTTTTGTGCTTAGACTAGAAAGCATTTTATGTTGCAAAAAACATCCAGGTGTCTCAGTAGTTCTAGAAAAATGGCATCTACTTGTGTTTAATACACTGTGAATGTGATTTGGTACCTGTGGAGAATTAAGACTGTTTCTGTTTTCCAAGGAATGCAGATCACTTCAAGCAGATTGCACAATGGGAGGGAGACTTCTTTTCTTAGAGATGTGGTTTGTCTGGTTTCAAGCCAAAGTAACTTGGTGGATGGGAGAAGAGGGCTTGCCTTGTCTAGTCCACCCTGCCTTGGACCACACAGTTTCCCAAGCTGTCACTCAAACCAGTAGTTGTCATACAAGGTCACAGATTCACCCAGTGGATTTTAATAATTTGGTTTTACTTTCATATGAATAATTTATAATCTCAAAAGCATGAGGTTATTATTTATGGTTAGTAGCTGTGAAATAATGAGGCACATAGTTTTAAGCCTTTTTTAAAATCACTGAATGGTATCTGTCCAGTTGTAAGGAGTTAAAATGAAAAAGGAAGTGGAAGTGGATTTTTTTCTTTTAAAGATCATATCAGAAGCAGAAATGATGTATTACAGATGAGAATAATACTGGCTGTCTCTTCAAGTTTATCTATTACAAATAGCACACAATTTCTTTGAAATGGGACCTTCTATCAGCGTTCTGGTGGTTTCTTGAAGTCAGTCATTTTCATTCTCTGAGGAAATAAAAAACTGACTTGTTTGGTCTTTCAGTCTTGGTTCCTACTGGGAACATGACAATTAAGTATCAATTTTTATTTCCACTTTGGGTTTTAAAGAATAAGAACTATTTTTTCAGTGTAAAAACTTGGAAAAAGTGACTATATAAAAAGAAAAACATCACCTGTTACCTTGCCAAGCAACTTTCACAAATGTAGGATAATATATAGCCATATCTTAACACTTTGATCTTTTCCCACACTGCTACGTAGTCTTGAAAATGTTATTCTTAAAGATTATTAGTCTTCTATGTTTATGTTACATAATTTATTTTCTTATTATTTAATAATTTAATATATCCAATTTTTATTGTTATAAAGGGCTCTTGATGAGAATCATTAACTGGTTTGGATATAATATATTCCCCTGCTATGGTTTAGATATAAAAATCACGTGTTCAGGTGTAGGATTTTGGAAGGTGATTGGATCACGGGAGCGCAGTACTCATGAGTGGGTTAGTCCATTGATGAGTTTATGTGCTGTTAGAGTCAGAACCTGGTGGGAGAAAGAGTCACTGGGTGTGTGACTTGGAAGGGCGCATTCTTGTCCCCCCGCTCCTTCCATCTCTCTGTTTCCTAGCTCCATGGACTGAGCAGCTCTCTTCCCTCATGCTCTTCCACCATGCATTTTCTGCTTTACAACCAACTGACTCTGGGGTGAACCCTCTAAAATCATGAGCTAAAATAATTTTTTCCTGCTTAGAAGCTTGTGGAGTATCGGGTATTTCATCCCAGTGACTGGAAAGTGACTAATACATTGACCATAACTCTTTAATCTGTACTTATGATTATTTTCTCATAATTTGTTGCTAGGAATAGGGTTATTGAATTAAATAATTTCTCATAGCTTGCATATATTACCACGATATGAGGTGTGGTCAAAATATATAGTGAATTTAAAAACTGCACAAAATTTTTACAGTAAAAAAATACATTAGTTCCACCTAAGATACTTCTCCTCACTTCTCACTTCAGATAAACTTATCCCATGTTTCTTTGCAGTTTCTTTCCAGCAGTTTTACTTCTCTTTCTTGAGTGTCTGTAGGAGATGTGATCAAAGCAAAAGTGAACGATGCTGCCAACCGTCATGCAATGGACAGACAGGCTTGTAAAAGCATGATGTGCTCTCATCTCTTACTGACTAGATCTGGCACCACGAGACCCCTGACTCTTCCCCAAAGCCAAAATCACCATGAAAGATAAATATTTTGAATCAACTCAGAGTGTTGAGGCAGCCACAACAGTACAGCTAAAGATGCAAAACACAGCTTCCAAACTAATTCAGGGGATTAACTGCACTGTATCTTTTACATTGTAAATTAAGAAAAACCCAAGACATTCACCATATTTTTCAGTCATACCTCATACTTTTTAAAGTACAAGTCTATTAACTTGTAGACTTGAGAATGAGTATTACCTTCAAAAAGTTTTGTCACCATTCGTGGTAGCAAATAACTGTAATTCCAGTATTTGGGAGGGTGAGGCAGGAGGATTATTGCAAGTTATAGGCCACTTTGACTTTTATAGTGATTTCAAGACCTGCCTGGACTACACAGTGAGGCCTTGTCTAAACAGAGGAAGCAAAGAAAAAAGAAAAAGAAAAGAAAAAAAATTGTCATTAATGGGTTTAAAAATGTGCATCATTGTATTACTTTGCAATTTGTAGTTATGAAGTAGTTTTAATGTTTTTTAGCCATTTATATTTATTTGAGAAATGCATGTCTTTATCCATTTTATTCTTTGTTGTAGTTATCACTTTTCTCATTGATGTGTTACAACTGTCTATAATAAAACATACTGACTCCATTTCCTATTTTTAATTCTATGCATTCATCTTGTAACTGAAACAGATCATGTAGGTTCTATAATTACTTTTTAAAATAAAGATAGGTAGAACTGGGGATATAGTTCAGTGGCAAAGCACCTGCCTGGCAAGTGCAAGGGCCTGAGTTCAATTCTTGGCACAAACACAAAAAAGATAGGTACAATGCCAAATCTCAAATGATTGTACTTTATTATAAAATTTCATAATTAGTGAAATTTATAATCCACATCTTAAATGTATTTAAGCAGTATTTATTATTATATACTATGAGTAGTTGTATATGTACAACTTTATATCTGTATATTTGTATATATGTATAGAACAAATATATATGTATATACGTATATATATTGATATGTATTTTTGTTTATCTTACAACTTTTGCCCCTGTAGACAGATAAAGTCATCACTTTCCCATAATGACAAATTTTGTCATCCCAACATATGTGTGTCAGGAAACAGATATTTAAGGTGACTCTGTTCCTTAAGCATTTGCAACGTGGTGAGAGAGATGGAAGTATGCACAATTAGTTTAATGCAAGGCAAAATACAATACGTGGTAATTTAGCCTGGTGTGAGCCCTTTAAGCCTGACCTGACCTTCACTAAATATGTAGATCCATGATGAGAAGAAACTGAGACTAAGAACAGGGGTGAGATTGTGGAGAGGGAGTGGGCAGGAAGAAGGGGAGGAAAGTGAATGTTTCAGTTAGAAGACAACTTGACTGCATGCAGGAAGCTGTATCATGGAGGAATGGTTTAGAGAATTTCAAGTATATCAGACATATGGCACAAGTAGAGATAATTATAAGAATCCTATGCTAGGACTCTCTGGATTCCAAGCAGACAGATAAAGATTTTAGGTTGTGAGCAATGGGGAGCTTTAGAGTTTCTCAGCAGGTGTGTGCCATGATCAGGTCTATTGAGACAAATTCCCTCTTATGGGTATGAAGAATGACTGGGAGGAGGGGATAAAGAAGAAAAAGAATCTAAGATAAACCTGGGATATTGAGCCTGAACAGTTGAGGAGGCACAACTAGGATTCCCATTCTTGGGAGTGAATGTTCCTGGAGGTACAATATCATGACATGGACCCTGATCACAGCTTCTGGTTTCAGTACTAGAGGAGTGACCCACACTTTTGCACTCCTCTCAGGGACATTACCAGTGCATTGGTCATGACTGGGGGCTCCCTGGTGGGTCATCACAGTGACTTACCACGACACACGATAACCTTGGGACCCTGAGCCAGTGTCTCTATTCTTCACAACCTCACTGTCCTTATATGAGTTTACTTCTTTGAGTGGTTTTAAAAATTAAGTGAAACAATGAAAACAAATGCTTTGCAATGTGACTAGCAAACAGTGTGTGCTCAGTACATTCTAGTTATTTAGTCACAGTGAACACTTGGGTGCTACTTTCAAGAACTAAGAATAGTAATACATCCATGTCAGCTTCTAGCACTGAATAGAAAACCTCAGGGTAGCAAATAAAGAGCATCTGATTGGGAGTGAATGAAAACTAAGTATTCTGTGTCCATTTATTCTTTTCAGATTTTGAGCAGTTCAGCAAATGGACACGGCATCTGGTTTGAGGACAACAATCTGATTCAAGATCGCATGTTCAGCTTCTGCTTTTTTGAAAAGATCTGTAGAGATATGAAATGCAAAATGAGTGGGAGATCTTATAAAGGCACAGCAGAGCCTGGTCCTTTCTCATCAAAATCTAGTTGTATAGTGATTTTTACTTTTCTATACTTAACATTTCCTTTAAGCATTTTCTATTGACATCTGGCCCTTTTTGACAGACAGGAAATACAAAACAAATTTGTTTACTTTCTTGGCAATTTCTTTTACATCCCAAGTTGCTTTAGTTTCTTGGTATTTGAGAAATAGTTTTTGTTTTTAATGTCATAGTCAAAGTATTTGTGGAATGGATTATAACAAGAATTCAACAGTCTATATTAATGATTACTGTGCAAATAAAAGGAGTTACATAAAGAAGAACATTTCTCTTCCTACAGTAGAAACGAAACTAATAAATATAGACAGAATGAAGACTGACAAAGCTAAAAAACTCACCATTTTGTAATCACAAGGAAAGAAGCACTAACAGATGCTAAGTGGAGTGGGTAAAAACTTGATGAGGGACAGATTTCAAAGTGTCAAAGGACAGTTTAAAGCATCTCCCCAAATTATTCACTACTTACATAAGGAAAATGATAACTTTACAAGGGAGCAACTGGCAGATGTCACCTTCACCAGCTGATCAAAGTAAGCATCATCTTTGATAGGACACAGCAGTGTCACCAACCTCCTGATGTGATCCCCAGTAAGCCCACAGTATCATTTTGTGCTATTACTGCCAAAAAAATACATAACCTGAATCTAACCTAATCACAAGAAAACACCATACAGATCCAAGTTGAAAGATGTCCTACACAGCTCCTGGCCTGTTCCTTTTAAAAAACTGTCAACATAAGGTAAGGGAAAGAAAAGTTAAATAACCAGAATAAATGAGACTAAAAAGAATAGCACCTAAATGCAAGGCATGGTTTTGGACTGGATCCGAAAACAAGGGGAAAAACTGCTGCACAGAGTATCATTGAGATAACTGGTGAAAGCTAGAGTGTGGCATGAAGATAACAGTGGTCTAACAATGTTTATTTTCAATTTTTATAACTATGCTTATATACATAACATTCTTTTTGAAAGTTTTTATAAATTTTCTTTTAAATTCCCTTTTATTAGTGCATGTTTGTACTACAGAATAAAGATGTTTGTTTTGGGAAATTATTTGCATATAGTATATCTTGATCACTTTCTATCCCTTATCTCCCCCCCTTGATAACATTGGTTCATGAAAAATACACTGAAGTTTTAATAAATAAAGGGAAACTATTCAACTTACAAAGAGTTAAAATATTACTACTACTACTAGTAATAGGTGGATATATATGTGCATCTGGTTACCAGTGCTGGTATGAAAAGGGAGGTATAGTTAGACTGTTGCCCTGACAGCGTTTTTGGAACTACCTTTGGCTAAATGATTAAATATCATTTAACCGATCTTTTGCTTTCTAAAAGTAAAGTCAGAATTCAGCTTCTTTTTACATTACTGGTCTTAAACATTTTGCTTTTGATAGGAAGTATTACATGTGTACTTTTCTAATTTGTTGTTATTATTGAAATATACAATTGAGTCTTCAAACTTAAGGATTTAAACTTCTTTTTTGACTAGAAGAATTTTATTCAACTTGCTTTATTGGTAATTCCTTATTGTTTATTCAACAGATACGGCTCCTAGTAGAAGAAATCTGTCTAATTTTTTTCATCTTGATATTTGACTATAACATGCTCAACCAAGTAGGAAAATATAAGTGTAAGAAACTCATCCAAATAGATATAATTGGCTATCTAAATTTTTTAATATTACAAATACTAGATCTACATTCTGAGAGAGGCTACATTTGAAAAAAACCCTCAAAAATGAGGTAAGATGTTCTAATATATCTGATGACAGAAACATCCCAGTAACTTCAAAAGAGCATGTCTTAGGACAGAGGACTTGGTTCTAATCCAGCTCAATCACAGCATGATGTTGTGTTCAGGGGCAAACTGCATCGCATCGGCCTGCTGACCTTCCCCACCTGAAGTCTCTGGTCTACTTTGCAGCCTAATGCTAATCATTAAATGTGAGAAGCGCCTAGCATAGCTTTGACTCTGAGTAGGACTCAGTAAATGTGTTGTCTGTTAACTCTCTCACTCAATTCTTTCGCAGTTGACCAAGCCAGGGGCCTTGCTACATGGTCCTTCCCGTGGGATAATGGGTACATCCTGGTTAAGCAGGTAGACTCTTTGCTCTAGACTGGGGCACTTCATGAGCACACATAGATGTTTCTTTAGGAGCCATAGTGTCTGTCCAGTGGAAGTTTTCTTTAGGGTTTGACTCAATCTTGAAATTTCTCATCACTTGCCCAAATCAAACATGGTTTGAAAATGCCCCTTCTCAAAATGGAGAGACTTGGTTGGATCTCAGATCTTTCAGAAAAAAGACACCAGGGGCGAAAGTCTTAGGATAAAACTGGTGGTAGTTATACATTGGCCATTGCAGACAGAAAATTCTTGGAGGTTGGTTGATACAAGTGCTCTGTAAGTCTGCCTCAGCACAGAGTATCAGCATCTCTGAGTGGGAAGGTATTAGGCATTAAACACATGGTAGATTATTATTCCTGGCTTGTTTTGTAAAATATATGATTGGATTTAGTGGACAGTACTATGTTCTAGTCCTTTACTTTCATTATTCTTAGACTCACGTAATTTACTTTTCCTTAATTTCATAATCATATCTGAAATGAAAGATTAAAAAAACACAAATACCTGTCCTTTAGTAAGTCTAGATGTAATGAGCATATCTCTTGTCATTTGTTCATATCACTTGTTTTCATGACTCAGAATGACTTCAATTAAGTTTTAAATTCAGCTCACTTTCATTGAATTTTTCCTTATGTTCTGGAATGTAGACTGGAGAACTTCACCAAAACCATATTTAGCATGTGTTTCCCAATAGCAAATGTTAATAGTCACTTTCCCCATAAATCAGATCTGTCTTTGGAAAATAGTAAGCTACTCACCAGTCATAATGATAAAACTGAACTTGTTAATTAATGTAGCCAATTTACTAATTGAGCCTTTAACCATGTGAGGCTTAGCTTAAGACAAATGAATATTTTGGATATTTAGTTTGAATAAAGCCATAACATTCTTTAAAAAGCTAGCAACAAATTATTTTTTTTCTGCTAGGTTTATAGTGTTGCCCTAAATAGGTAAGGTATTTGCTTTACCTGCACATTGTTTTATTCTGATGCTGGGAATATCAGAATTAGTGTCTTGGTAGAAATTAGGTCCAGTTAATCTATAGGAGTTAATCCTAGCTTGATTCAGTTCTGAGCTAAAACCAGTTTCAGTTTGGCTCGAGTCCATCTTTCTAGTTTATTGTTAGTGCATTGGCAGTCAGCACACAAGAAGATATGCTCCAGCCACGGGGATCCTGCTGGTCTGTAATGCTGACCATGCTGGCTCTGATCCCAAGGCTACTTGTTTGTTGTCTGTTAAACATATATTTCTGTCTTAAAGTTTTGAAGACATAGTATAAAAGAAAGAATTAATAATTTAGAGGGCCCCTTCAAAATTCTGTGATTCTACCATTCCTAAGAGAAAAACAGTAAGAGCTGCTGTGTATTGAATGTTTACTATGTGCCTGGCACTTACCATACACATTATTTTTCACTGATTCATTCAGTAGCCCTAGGAGTGAGAGCAAGGAGCAAATGTTATCATCTTCACCACACCGATATGTGAATGGAAATTTTGGAGACTATTTGAGCTGTCAGGACTCGGACTGACTGGCTGACTCCTAAGCCCTTGGGTACATCCACGGTCCTTTATGGTTTACCGTCAAATAATTAAGCATAGAGCTAACCTTGGAGTCCAGGAGGGACTTGCCCAGGGAGTTGAAACTGAGAGTGACCTAGCTGTGACCCTCCACCCCATTGATTGTCTGGGTCCATTAGGCTGATGTGGTGGCCTGGTGTCTTCTTTCTTCACCTCTGTATTCCGCAGGCTCAAGTTGCTGGCTCAGACAAGAGGGATGATTTTCCTGAGAAAGGGTGATTCCTCCTCACTACGCCCATGCAGTGCAGGCACTGCTCAGTGAGGTGTTAGCAGGGGCTTTGCCTGTGATCCTGATTCTTCCTGAGGTGTTGAGATGAACACTGGGAAGGAGCTTGCTGAGTCCCCTTTCCCTGTTGGGTCCCTTCCTTACTATTCCCCGGGCAGATTTTCCTGGGAGTTTTAGGATTGATGCTCAATTGTTTACTGTTGCCAACACACACACACACACACACACACACACACACACACACACACACACACAGAGTTAAGGATAGGTTATCTACTTCAGAGAACTCCTTTGCATTTCCATTTATTGTCCATTTAATTAAAAGAATGGAGAAAATTTGCTGCTGTGGAAGCATATATTCAATACATTAGAGAAATAACTCATTCTTACAACAGGAATTACCCCTGTCAAATCAATGAAGTGGGGTCACTGAGCACATAAATTCTGTTTTTGTAATTTTAAGCCAGCAGAAATAGATAATGTACCTCTTCTTAAAAAACAAAAGTTTAATTTGAAATTTGGAGCAGGCCTAAGCTGTCACTATTTTCTGGCAATAACTCCTCATAACATTCATGCCTATTTGCTCTCCCTTAAAACACTTCCAACAATTTTGAAGGTAAAAGGAACCAACTGGTCTTTAAAAAAAAAAAAAATGTTGAAGACTCAATGGCTGCTGTGCTGGGAGCTCCATTAAATGTTATGCAGCTCTCCGGTGGTGCTGCTGCTTCTGGTTGTTGCCTTATTCTGAAACAGTTTCCTCGTCTGTGTTAACCAAACTAATAAAATGCCTTCCACCTATTGAAATCTCTGACAAACTGTGCAAGTCTTCTCTCTTTGAACATCTCAATTTCTTCTAAAATTGCTGCTGTGCATTTGAATTTTTAAAATTAATTCATATTCATAAGATACTGCATACATTTAACAAAATTTACATGAAAATCTAAATGGAAATTTCTTTTTTGTTGAGATATTGAAAAACTGTTCTGAAATTCTTCTGGAAATATAAGACGATAAAATAGATATTATTTCAAGTCAGTGGCTAAAAGATATCTTTTTAATAAATGGTGCTGGAAAAACTGACTTCTTTTTCAGAAAAAGTAGATACAGTCCTACTTAATATTTTATGCAAAAATTGATTGCATGTAGATTAAAATGTACAAATAAGAGGCAAAATGATAAAAAATTTAAAAGAAATTATAGATGAAAACCATGAACTCTTGGCAAAACAAGGAACTTCAAAGTCTGACTGAAGGCAGAACCATGAAAGCAAAGAGGATGCTGGTATATTTAAACTTCTGGAATGGCAAAGTAGAGGATAAACTCAGGCAAATACAAAGGATACAGGTGTTGGCTACATATGACAAAATGTAAAAGTAAGGAGCTCTTTCCAGTGATAACAGGAACATTATCCCTGTTATAAAAAACGTGCTGTAAATGTGAGCAGGAAATTCAATAAAGCAATAAAATAGGCAATAAACAATTTAAATTTGTTCATTGTGATTTGTAAACAAAGATACAAAAACAAAACAACAAAACATGTTCAACCATAGCATTGATAATATACAGCATGAATCAAGAAAAAGGCAAGAGACATTGTCAGACTCAAATTATTGGAGGGCATACATTCTGATTTAGCAGAACTATTTATGGAAATGTTTCTTAAAGAAAATGATTGGACATGTGCAAAGGTATTTTTACTGGATTTTAAAAATACAGTGAACAATTGGAAATAATTTAAATGCTTGGCAATAGAGGATTGGAGTATTTCTACAATAAAATACTCTGCAAACATTTAAGAATGTTGATATGGCTGTATATTTATTAAAAAGGCAATCACTATTCTTAGGCAAGGAAAAAAAACAACAAAATTTATAAACTATTTTTTGTTGTTACCGTGTTCATATAAATTTAGGAAGAAGTTGGGCATAGTAAACATCTAATTATTAGTAGCTATTACACTTGTGGGTAACATTAATTTTAGAATAATTTGTATATTTTGTGCTTTCAGTATTTTGAAATAAAAAAATTTTTAAACAAAGCTCTATTTTTAAAAAGTTGACAAATACCAGCGAGGGAGTGGAGGAAAGGGAATACTTCTCTTTGTATACTGTTGGTAAGGATGTAGATAGGTATAGAATGGAGAACAAAGTAAATGTTTCTAAACAAATTAAAAATGGAACTACCATATGAGCCAGAGATCTGTCTTTTAGGCATATAACCAAAGGAAATGAGACATAACTCCACTCCCTTTTTCATTGCGGTAGTATTCACACTAGCCAGCACATGGAAATAACCTAAGTATCTGCTGAAGGATGAATGGATAAAGAAAATGACATGCACAAACACATGCACACAATGGATCCTTAAGAGGGAGATCCTGTCGTTCGTGACAACACAGATGAATGTGGAGGTTGTTACACAAAATGAGAAAAGCAGACACAGAAAAATATCTCACTTATATGTTGAACCTGAAAAAGTGAGGAAGAGAGTAAATAAATGGAGATACAAAGAGAGTGAATGAATAGAGGTTACTAGGGATGGGGTGAGGGAACATGGGGAACTGGGGATCAGAGAGTATAAAGCAGCAAATATATAGGATGAAAAAGTCCAGAGATCTAATAATGTACAACATGAAGCCTAGGGCAATAAAATTGTACTACATCTGAGGTTACTGATCAATTTAGCTGCTCTTGCCATCAAAATAAACAAAAGAAGACTGTCAGATGATAAATGTTAACTTGTTTCATTACAATAAACATTTTGCTACCTATATGTATACCTGATATAAATACAAACAATATTCATTTAAAAATCATAATAGGCTGGGGATGTGGCTCAGTGGTAGAGCTCTTGCCTTGCATGCACAAGGCCCTGGGTTCAATCCCCAGCACCACAAAAAACAGAACAAAACAAAAATTATAATAGTAAGACTCATTAAGTAGAAGTAACATTTCAAACCACTAAAATGGCTATTGTTTGGAGGTAGGATTATAGCTATTTTAAAAATTCTTTATTCCAAAATTCATATACTAAAAAAAGTCTGTATTATTCTTATATTGAGAAAGTAAAAAATATTGTAAAAGAAGCAAATAAAATCTACATATAAGTGCACACATAAAATGTGTAGTATTCCTATTAGCACCATTCATGGGCTGCAGGGAGGGGAACAAGAAGCCAGATACTTCCTGTGAGTCGGTGCCATGTGCAGGCCGAGGGGAGTACAACCAGGCACCAGCCCCTCATGATATGTGAGCTGAGGCCAAGAAGAGCCGATGTTCAACACTCTTCCCCACCCTGTGAGCAACCAGCTGATCTGGAGAAACCCAGGCTGAGATGATAGCTATTGAAGTAAAATGCAGCTTAATGCTGGTAGTGTTTAGTGTTTCACTGACTTCGCAGGCCTAAAGCCTGTAATCTGATTATCTATTTAGAGGATAATAATTTAGCATGTAGCATGTATGGGGGAATCTCCTTTTGAAGGAAGTAACCATTGTTAATTCCCTATTACCTTGTTTTAAAGTCCTGTATCATTTTCATTGTTTTGTTTGGCTGGGTTTTAGTTTGTTTTATCTTGTTTGATCTTATTATATCTGATGGCATGGGTAGCTGTTTCAAAGATGAGATATATTATGGTAGCTATTTTGGATTTACTATTATTTTGTCTTGAAGTGCTGTATTGCAGTCATTGTTTAGTTTTTATTGGTTCTATTCTGTTCTTTTTTTTTGCTTTTCCTGTATCTGATGGTATGAGCAGCTATTTTGAAGACAACAAGAGGCATTATAGAATTGTTGATTTCCTATTTTCATGTTTTGAAATTCTGTATCACTTATACTGCTTTGTTTTGATTGGCTTTATTCTGTTTTATTTTGCTTAGTTTTATTCTCTTTAAAATAAAAAAAATTTAAAAATTATAATCTTACATAAATCTTAATAGTGGCCATTTCTTTTCCTTTTTTATTTGTATTTACTAATTTTTGAGCAGTTTTATTGCCTGTATAATGAAATTATGAAATAAAGAAATTAAATTTATGTACTTTGATGGCAAAATGTGGAATAAAAAAACAAAATAATGTGTGCATATAGGTAGTTTTAGGAAGGGAAAATTTATTTTAAGGATTTTTTCAATACTTTTTCACATACTTTGGGACCTTATAGAGTGATGAAATTCCCAGGCTGGGCACCCCTATTGCTAACCTGAATGTGGGTTTTGGTTCTGACCCTTTACCTTGGATTACTTTTACTAACACAGACTCCATGTGTTAATGTTGGGAGTTGCAAACCAGGTTGACTGGTGGGTTGGAAGGGATTTTTAAATTTGGGACTCTGGGGAATACAGTACACAGCCTAGGCTTTTGTCTCTGCTGGGTTTCTGCATCATTCCAAGAAGAACCTGAGCTTGTTATCTGGACAGTGATGGTGTCACTGAAAGAATATTTCGTTAGGCCTCAGTTCCTAATGTTGTCTTTTGCTGAGTTGCCTGGTATAGTTGATGCCTGTAAGTAGTCACTGTGAGGCTCTTGCTTCTGTTAAAAGGATGAATGTTTTAAGCAAGCATCAATGAAGTGTCATCTTGTCTTCCATTCTCAAATTAACAGAAGAAGGGAAACCCCAATTGCACTCTGAATTCCAGCATCCCTTCTCTCCCTCTGTTGGCTTCCCACCTGCCACAGTTGTGCACCTCCCACCTCCCACAACAATCTGTGCATTCATGATATATACATACCTTGAATTGTCTAGTGTCTCTTTTATGTTTTTCAGTGTATACATCTGGGTATGCTTCTTGGGGCTGGGATTCACATACTGTAATTCTTAGAATTCTTTTTCACTTAAAGAGAGCCCTGTACAGAGGGTGGACTACTCATGGAGGTCTGAGCTCTAGTTCCTAGTCATCTTCCCTTTCTGAGGCTGTTTTTGTTTTGTTCTAGAAATGAGGGATAGGACCATATCCAGAATTTTGAACAGAAGGCCTTCAGGAGCAAAGTGGGTCACAATGATGAAGAAAGCTGGTTATCTATAACTATTTTTTGTAGTGCTAGGGATCAAACCCAGGGCCTCATGCATGCCAGGCTGGCAGTCTACCCTTGACCTACTCCCAGCCCCAAGATGAACTTTTCTCAGAAAACATCCAGACTTCTTGATCAACTTCGTCACACTGGAGAATGATATGGCCAATAAGAACCATTGTATTTTGCAGGAAAAACCATAGTGCAAAGACAATAATAAATGGCATCTGATGCTGCACATGCATTGGGTATGGCAGGGAGTGTTGGCAAACCGAAAGCTTGTGACAAGTGCTGTCCAGTTGATTGGTGCCATACTGAGACAGAGACCAGTGTTACTGGGTCCTCAAGAAGGTTCAGAAAATCCAGACGTAAGGGTGTTTGCATTGAATCTTCTCTTAAATATTGACAGATAATATAAACACATTTGAAAAACACTAGAAGGCAAACATCCCCATCCAGCCCATGACGGAGGCTCCCATTTCTGGCCTCTGGGTGCTCCAAGTGCTCAATTATTCCACTCCACTTGTGGAAGGAGCTGTTTTATAAACACAGGGGGGCCCTACCAAGTCCGTTGGATTTATTCTTCAGAAACGTCCCTTTATCGAGAGCATCATTTAGGATATTGTCATAGACAATGAGAGCTAGTAGGATGGTACAGGGAACATGGATGGTGTGTGTCATAGATGACACCGGCTGCCCGGAGGACACGTGAGCACAGCTGCAAACAGGCAATCTGAAGAAATGAAGGGGGTCGGAAAGTGGCTAGCTGGTGAACAAAGGATCCTCTCTTTGATTTGTCCTCAGTGAGGCAATAGGAATGATGCTGTTTTTCTCACAGGCATCACTGCCTTTAGGATTGAACAGTTGTTTTCAATTTTAACAGTTACATTGCATGCTTTCATTACACCATTGTCTAAAATATCGCCGAGGCCCTAACCGTTATAATTTATCTTTTGTACTATATAATTTGGAGCCGTTCAGGCCAAAAAAGAACATCTGTACTGAAAGGCTGAACTCGACACGGTTTAGAGTTTTACACTGGCCTGTTCTAAGGTCAGTTTCCTCATAAACTTCGTTATCACTGTTGGTTTTATTCATTCTATTTGACATATTAAGCTTCTGTATCTTGGCATAAAGGACACAATATTGCAGCATATTGGCAAGCTCATTTGCTTTTCCCAGCTAGTGTTGTGTCCAAATATCAATCCCCAGGGAAAAACATGTGTATATCGACTGCAGGAAAATGAAGCTTAGCAGCAGGTGGCCTTTTGCTGCCTAATGAACACGGCAATCTGTTACTATCACCGCAGTGCTTTTCACCAGACAATTAGGCAACTAAGCATGTAATTATTCAGGCCAACGAGAAGAGGCTCTCCTCTAATTTCATCTTTTCATTGCTGTTTACTCACCCACACTCCCCTCATTAGTGAGAGATTTTCCAGTCTATGCTAATTGGTTTCAATAACATTCATTTCAGTTGAAAGAGAATGATTCTGTTAATTGAGAATCGAAAGAATCTTTTCATTTTAAGTGCGTCCTGCTATGGAAATCTGAATGCTCTCAACAGGTTCGAGCTAATGAAATTAAGTCACACAGCCATTAGTGGTGTAATAGAAATAAAGTAATTTATTTTCACTGAAGCATGTGCTATAGGTCCAGAACAATTAATACAGCTTGAGAAGAATAGCGACTTGGAAAAAAAATAGAGTATAAACAAGATGATTTCCCTTAGAATAGCCTGTTTAATTCCTGGTTTAAAACCCTTCTCCATTTGGTGCCACTTTCAAAGTGAAGAGAACTCATTTGCAGAATGACACATACATGATTATACTAATAGTGTATGAAAAACTATGCTATTTCCTGCAGCCTCCACTTAAACATATCCAAATGATTCCATTGGTTCAGTGTGTTGAACATTTTAAGCTGAATGTTCTCGTAAAACTTTTTACAGCGAAACAATTAACCACACTGTGGGAGTTTCACCTTTTACCACATTGTGTCAGCATATTCACATGTGTGTGATTTAGAACCATACTAAGTCCTACGAAGCAGTTTTTACAGTTTAGTGGCTCTTGAAATCCATCATAGGTATGATATTCAGGTACTGCATTGGCAGTTCCAGGAAAGAGCAGGGACAGAATTTTAAAAATGAAGAGCTAACAGATGGATTTGTATTAAAATATCCCTTCAAATAAACTATCAAAGAAAAAAATCTTGAGAATAAATGAAATAAAAGTCTTTATTTTGTACTTCCTTTCTATATTGACAAAATATTCCCAATTAGAAGACTAGTGTATTTTCTTGCCAGAAAGAATTTATTTATTTTTAAAGTAAATCTTTCCCAGTTTCAGAAGAGTGAAATATTGAATATATTACTTTCACACATACAAAAATGTACCTATATCATGACACTCTTACCAAAATTCTCATATCTTATTTAGTTGTTATTTTTTTAATGGAATAATCAATATGAAACCATTTGGGTTGCTGTCAGACTAGATGCCTGTGTATAAAATTCCCTTTCCTTCTCACACACAAGAGCCAGGATTCTGCTGTGGCTATTAGTATTTCTTGAAGCTTGTGTGGATGGATGTCTGTTGATGGGTGGGTATGTGGGTGGGGGTGGCACATTATGCAAATGTTATGTCTTTTTTTAAGTTAGATTCAAAAATGCATAATAGGGACAGACTTACAAAATAATACACTGCATAGCGCTATGAATATTTCAAAGAATTATTTCTTTATTTTGTGCATAGCTCAGAGTGCTGACATTTGATTTATAGCTGCATGGATGTACCTGGGGTTGCTAAGGTTACCCAATTTCATTCACCCATAGATATTTGAGATCTACATAATGCCATCACATCCTCCACTGCATTTCAAAGTGATGTTGATAAATGGTGCCTTCCTTAGATGATATTTCCATTTAGATGTGATATATCTCATGATTTCTGTCTTTTAAAATATTGTGGTTGATGAAATTTTACATTATGTGCATATACGGAAAGCAGAGATACATATTTTTTCAGTTTTAAAGATTCAAAAACCTCTGAGTAGGTTTCCCTTCCCCCTTTCCCACCCTGCACTTATTCCCATATGTTCAAGTTTACTGCGACTAATATTGAGCTCCTTTTTTTTTAAAGAAAAAAAATCCTCACATTATTGTTTGTCTTATATTTAGAGATATAACAAAAGACTAGCTTAGTCACCTGCAATCATTCTTATGATGTCTCATATCTTTGCAACAAAAGCTTAAGGTTTTTTAAGAAATGAAAACATCTTTTGAAGTTTTGATAACGAACCTACAGAAGTTATTTTTCCCAACAGACCTTTTTAGAAGTAACTCTCAGAAAGTTTTATACATGCAGAATACACATAAATATGTATAAATATACACATATAGTTTTAATATGTTTTCTTATTGCTTACAAGTGATCATTGACCTTTTAGCTTGTAATGCATCCCAGTCCTAAAAAGAGATCTGGTTTAGGTTCTCTTAACTTCAAAGGACTAAGGGATTAGATGTATGGCAGAAGACATTTAAAAACTCAGAATAACTGTAAATTTTTGTGAGGAGAGTAGATCTGGTTCCATGGGGCAATAAAGTTGGTGGTGGAGAGAGATGAACACATATGGAAACCCATGAGCTCTAGCTCATGAAGGACTAATCTATAGTTTATATTGTTTTATTTCTTCCTAACCAGCTGGGTTGAATTCTGTAAAATTAGTTTTTTACTTCCCTCATCTGAGTGAGAAAACAGGTAAGGAAAAGGCTGCAATGGTGAAATGCAGGAAGGATTTACAGGGGGCAGGGCTAAGCCTTTGGGCCATGCTCTCGGGAAGGGATAAGACAGCTCTTTAGGAGTAAAGGAAGGGCATCAAAGTGGGTGGGGCATGTAGTTGGTAGGAGAAGGGCTGGGGAAAGTCACTGGGAAGGGGCAGGACAGGGAAAAGGGCCGGGAGTGGGAAGAGATGAAGAGGTGGACAGTCCAGTAGGCTGAGAGTAGTTTCAGCGGGTGGCAGGGTCAGCTATATTTTGTGAGCTTCTGTGTCATGAATATTTTCAGGTTACAACATGGCAGCCTGTAGTATTGCCATTAGGTTGTACACTGTTATAATTAGTTTGAATTTCCTGCTAACATTTAAGTTTTCACAGAAAAGTTACAATATTTGGATTCTTCTGCAAAATCAGAAGATCTGGTGTTGTTGGATCTGTCTTTCTCGATGGAATTTTGGGTAAAATCCCTTCACAGACTCTACCTCTTCAGGTGGTCATGGGAACCCTGCCTCCACCCTGCCTCCTCCTATTATCACGCCTAATTCCTCTGTGCAATGAGCGTGTTCCTGCCTGACTGCTGTACTTACGTGTCTTTGCAACTCTTGGTTCTGCTCTTTGCTAAGGCCTGGCAGATAGTAGATGGTTAATAAATATATGCTGACTTAATGGAAGAGACACATTATGTTTTGCACATAGTCTGTTCTCTGTGGGAGATTATGAGATCTTGTAGGGTAAGGATGTCCTATCCATTTTTTCCTTGTGTCACCAGTGCTAGCCCAGCTCAGCAAACATTTTTAAAAGTTCCTCTCCTCATACAGCAAAGAATTGTACAAGTGAGAGTGGAGGGCAGAGGGTCTACTAAGCTGGTGATCAGAAAGAGCCAGCAAGGTTTTGGAAGCCCAGGCCAGGATACCAAAGGGCACACTGCCTACCCCCCAGGTTTCTGGCAGCCCCACTTTTTCTCCTTCTGGCTGTCCCTTCTACCTGTGTCTTGTCTCTGGCTCCTTCTGTTTAACCTTATGATTACAATTCATTTTTTACCTGACTCTGCTCCTTTATCTGCTCCTCCTTACAGTCTAACTCCTCTTTCCTTCATTTTCTTATACAGCCATTTGCAAACTGGTAATGCCCGGTTTTGTCTTTTTCTGTCACACATTTGGCTAGAATTTAAAATAGAGAAGGGATAGATATGATGAGGCATAAGAAGAAATGACTGTAATATTCACCTTTACTGTTCAACTCATAGTCACTGAACAAAATCATTTTTCAACAAAAGTGTTTAGGGTGACAAGACTTGGTGTCATGGGCCTTGGGTTTGTGTTCTGTCTCTTGTTAGCAAAACGACATTGGAGGAGCTACTTACCCTCTCTGGCCTCAAAGTTGTCATTTGGAAAGTGAAAATAATAATAGCATCTACTGATAGCATTGTCGTAAAGAACAAATGAATAAATACATGAGCACTACTTATAAAATTACTGGTATATAGTAAGTAGGTGCTCAGAAAATGATTGATGCTACTATCTTATCACTTGTTTATCCTCATTCTTAAATGAGGTTAATGAGCTTTGGGTGGTTCCATGACTACTAAATTATCAGTTATAAGAATATTTTCTCTCTAAATATTTTTTGGATTTTGGGGGATAATAAAATACACCCTTTACACAGAATGTAATTAGACTTGATTGAATAAGGAGAGTTAAAAAATAACAAATTTATCATACTTATATACAAAGAGTTTTCTGGATATTCCTGGCAATGCATCACCCCCTCTTCTAGAAATCTCTCCAGTGACTTTTTTAGGTATAGGTCCAGAGTTCCTTATTTGCAATTCTGAAATCCAAAAAGCTCTGAGAAACTAAAATTTTTTCTATAATCTTTGGCAATAAAATTTGACCTGCATTTGATAGCCAAATGCATCATGAGTTGGCAAAAGGCTGTTTTCAGTTTTTATCCTACTTAATGTGAATATTCTATGTTTTCTGCAAAAATTAACATACTTTGTTATGGGATATTGTCCCAAACCCCATTTGAAGTGCTACACAATAAATGATATATGGATTGAATTATGTTTCTAAAATCTGAAAACTCCTCAATGCCAGAGAGATTTGTGTCCAAGGATTTGTGGACCTGTATGTGCTCTTGTTTGGACCAGAGGGACACTTCACTTCTGTTAAAAATCCAGTTTTTCCTCCTCTATTTTCAAACACAGTTCTCCAGATCCCTCAGTTATTTAATCAGTACTTACTGAATACTCATGTATTTGCCATACACCGTTCTAGGGTCTCAGATACAGGGAAGAACAACGTACCTTTATTTCCATAATCCTCATATTATATGGAGAGATTTGGTAAAGGAAGAAGACCATCTCAGTACTTGAAGAAGATAAAATAGTGGAGAATTTCTCTGTATGGTGGTGGTGTGTAGTTGTTTTATGAAGGCTGACAAAGGAAGGACTCTGTGGAGAATGACTTTTGGGCAGAAATGATAAAAGCACATCAACAACGCAAAGAAATGGGTGAGTATTTCAGAAAGAGCAAACAACAAATGGAAACCTTTTCCTAACCAGAATGAATTTGATGTATTATTGAAGTAGAAAGATAACAAGTGTGTGGTGGGGGACACCTCTGCGCCCCGATGGAGATGGGTTTGGAATGTGGTCAGACAGAGGCCTGCTGAAGGGCTTGTAGGGCAAGGAAGGGGTTTGGCTTTATTCTATAGGCAATGGGAACTGCTGGAGGCTTTTAAGCATGGAAGTGATACAATGCATTTTGTTTCTACAAAAGATCACTGTCAACCACTGCTATACATGTGCCTGTCAGTTATTTGTGGAATGAATAATTTATTTATATAGTTGCATATTATGTATAATGCGTAGATCATCTGAAAGTAACAGAGTCTCCACAGTGGCTTTAACAAAAGAGTTTATCTCTAAACTATTTGGTGCACAGAAGTGCGGAGGTGGCCCATTCCACGACCGACACAGAGGAGGAACTAGATGAGGCACTCAGTGCCCTTTGAACTTCCTGGTCCTCTCTCCCCAGGTATAGCCCTCGTTTTTATGGTCCAAAATAGCAGCAAGAGCTTGAGCCACAAACCTCTCTTCCAGGCAGCATGACAGGTCAGTGGGAAGGAGCATGTACAAACTGTCCTTTAAGGGACGTTCCTGGGGAAGAGGACTTTTGGCACCTCTGCTTACCTCTCTGGCCATGACTTAGTCACCTGTTCACACTTGACTGCAAGAAAGACTGGGAATGGTTCACTTTTTTCTGGGTTGCTTTATGCTCAGCCAAAACTTGGGAATTTTCTACTGTAGAAGAAGAGGGAACGCAGAAACGAAGGGCCATTTAGCACATAATTGGTGGCATGTGATTTTATGATCTTTCCGGATCTCAGTTCAGAAAAGCTAGAAGTCAACCTCTCTTTGGTGCCAGTTAGAGCAGTCCTGTTCCTCATAGGTTTTCAGCTACAGTCCAGAGAGTAAGGTGGGACACCCAGTGTCACACAGCACTTCCCCATGGGAGCGTGCTGCCTCCTGGGGTTTGCAGAGTGGGAACCAGGCTATTCCTCTAGCAAACCGTGTTTCCTGGTCCCCCGCACATCATATAATGAACACTAGCTGGTAGAATTGAGGAGAGTTGGTAGATTTGGATATTTTTACGAATATCAATATCAAAGCCCAAGAAATACCATCCTCAAAGATTATTAATGAGTAAACTCATCTTTGAGTTCCCCAAAGGAAGGATCTTAGAAGTCAGAGTCAGTCAGCACTAGATTTAAAGGAGGGACAGGGCTTACACAGGTGCATCTTCCAGATCCTAGAATCAGTTTTAAGTTTTTCCTCTTTTCTTTCTTATTTTTAAAAATATTCATGCCCTGATGAGTAACAAATTCCCCAGAGCAGAATGGAGATGACCCCATAGAGCACTGGGCTCTGTTGATGGGAATTGCTTTTACCTTCTGGAAAGAGAATAGGCCACAAAGGATCAATCTTTTCTCTGTTGTATCTCTTTCAAGTTAAACTGCATCGGACAATGAGTGGATTAAAAAAAATCCTGTGGCCTGGTGTGCCTCAGATGCATTTGCCAATTTTAACATCATTCCCCAAGTTATATAAAACTGGAGAATAAATGCTTGAGCCGTCTGTAGGGTGAGCAGTTTACTTCCCAGGCAGGGATCACATTTGTAACAAATCTCCTCAGAGATACATTTTGTAAGTGAAGTGAAGAAATCATTAGCGAAGCAATATTTGAAGAAGCAGACTGGCCCAGTTCTGAAAGCAACTCTATTTTAGCCTTTAAAAGATATCATTTTACTTAGCGGGCTGCTTATTACAATTACACAGTGTTTTCCTTGGCCCCTGGCTCCATTAAACATATGTTTTATAGCAAGTTCTCAATTACATTATCCTGACAGGCTGGCTCATAAGGGCATGTTATAAAGTAGAGAGACTGCAAAATGGTAAACTGGCCCTCATTAAGTTTATAGTTTTATTACCATGTTTAGGGCACTTTTTCTTCCTTCCTCTCACCGACTTTCTTTTGTGCATTTAATTTATAAGAAGCAAGGGGAATTCTTGCTCCTCTTTTTGCTCATGGCTGATAAACTTGCACAAAAGGGGACATTTGAGGGCCAGGTATGCATTTAGCTCCCTCTTTCCCACTAGTCCACCTTACTGTCAGTTGTATTTTCTGCCCGCAAAGGTTATCTGTATGAAGGTATCTTTTTCGTGGTAAATGTCAGTGGGATGTACCTACCGGTCTAAGACTGGTTGCTCTTAGAGGGAGATGAGATCTTCATTAGCTTGCAAAACCCATTTAGATGGACAGAGCTTTAATAAATGATGTGCATTACTTCTTCCAGCTGGCCATCTTTGCTGATCCATGGGAGACAGTTGCCCTGCACCAGCCCACAGTCAGCCTCCTGGAGAAGTAGAAGAGGCCCCTCTCACCACAGCACTCAGGTCAGCCGGACTATTTTAATTTACAGACCATTACACATGCATACATATATTTATATATCCATACTCCGACAAGGGAATTAAATCAACTTGAATTTATGTAAAGTGTGTTATCATTATTGGACAGGGAAGGAGTATTGTGCTAAGAGTCACAAATATCTTCTGGCCACTGCTAATTATAGGCATGTAAAAAATGACTAGTGGTTGCTTCTGAACCCAGACAGAATCTGTGGATGTTAATTATGAAGAGCTATTGTATATTGATAGGTTAGGATTTATTACTGAAAGTATCAACCAATTGCTCTGGACTGGATGGTAGTCGGACACTGGGGAATCAGTCTTGGAGCTGTTAGGCCAGGGTAATCTATCAGGAGGAGGGGAGTGTATTCTATCAATTAAGGAACAAGCAATTCTACTGATTTGCTATTGGCAGACTAATAGAGGTAATGGGTTTTCCTAGACAGTCCAGGTACTGTACAGCAGAGTTGGGGGAAAATAGTGACATGAGACAAATAGAGGAGCAGTTCATTAAACCCGAATGAAGGCAGCAACAGAATGAGAGAGCTAGAGAACCCCGAACTCGGCAGGTCCTGTCTCCATGGAGTCAGCAATGCAGATGCCTTTTGTCTTTGATGTTTGCAGTGAACTGAAATTCATAGGACACTTAAGGAAACCCTTTGCATGAATGTGTCTTAGTGCATCCTATCAATCAGCTGGTGCCAAAATAATGCAGCACTAAAACTTTGAAATCTCACTGTATTAAACAATAGATATTGTTCTTGCCAATAGGTAGGTAATTTGGCTGATCTTGGCACAAGCTGGAAGTGGGAGCTGGTTCTCCCGCCATGTGACTCACCAGAGCCCGTGTGAATAGGGTGATGGCTGGGCAAAGCATGTGCTACTCATCTTTGGCAGGTGTGTAGGAGAGTTCCAAGCCAAGCTCTACAGGCACGTTTCAATCTCTGCTCCAGTCAGGTCTACTGACATCACCTTGGTCCAAGGACATCACATAGTCAATCCAAAAATCAAAAGCAAAGGAGGTATACTCAGCCCATACAAGAGTGTGCATGAATAATTTTATTCAGGGGAGTAAAAGAATGTGATTAACAATTTAATTTATTATGTTGTATCTTCCAAATATCATGCTTATATGATATTTTCTGTGGGTGAAGCTAATGTGGATCCATGTCCCTCCTTCTCTCTCCAGTGTCCTCATGAAGTCCCTTTTTTTACCAGAAGCAGTACTTATTAATCATTTTCCTTCACTGGCAGTCATAAAATTGGTGTGTATTAAGGCACGTAAGTAATGTGGCTTGCAAATTAAACCTAATTTTTACACTATTTTTGTGCTAATCCCACTTTTATTGTTACTGTGAAAGTTGTTTCAGTGTATCCCTTTGTTCTCCCAAATGTTTTGCATTTACTTCCCTGAGGTAAAGGCTGATAAACCAAAGGATATATACATATATTTATACATCCATACTCTGACAAGGGAATTAAATCAACTTGAATTTATGTAAAGTGTGTTATCATTATTGGACAGAGAAGGAGTATTGTGCTAAGAGTCACAAATATCTGAAGCTGTAGCTGCTGCCTATCTGAAGTGAGGCAGAAAGGATGGGAGGACCCTGATAAAGTAGGTTTTCACATTCAGACTGGACAGAGGGGGAAAGCTGGAGGTGGGGGTCTCACAGTCCACTTGGACCCCAGAGCATGGATATGTACTGATGCTACTCTACCCGCCTGCTGGTGGTAGAATTTACCAGAACATAAACTGCACGAAGGCGGAAAAGTTTGTCTCCCTTCTTGTTTGCCTTTTCCTCTGCACCAGAGGTAGCTGGCTTCATATGGTGGGACCTCAGTGTATGAATTACTGAATAAAAGTGGAAACAGAGACCTCTGAGACTTTGGAGGCTACTACGCTCTCTGATACTGTCCGATTTCAGGGTGTCAATATAAATTTTAAGACCTCTTTCCACACAAATAGTGGGAGGGCTGATTTTCAGGGTGGGAAAACAAAAAGTAAATCTTAAAAACTCAGCTTAGATAAAGGAGCACAAAAAGACCAAATAGATGGCCAAGAATTTCTGCTCAGTGTTCTGCCATTAAGAAGCAAGTACCTTGTAGGCCACTATTTCAGTCCACCATAGTCTTCTCAAATGGCTCTTCTGTATATCTTATAAAAACTTCTAGGACACAAAAATAAAACATAAAACATTTTGGGCTAAAGATATCAGATGAAGGGCATCTTGATTCTAGCAGGCAGAGCAAACAGTGTAATTCATTATAGTGAATCAGCAAACATGAGGACCTAGGAATCAACTGATGACAGAAAGTTCAACCGCAGCACTGACCTCTCCAGGACAGGGATCATACTGTTTTCATTTTTTAGCTGCAGAGTCCAATCCAGTGCCTGGTATGTGGTAGGTGATTCATAATAAAGGCTGAAAAAAAAATTCAGTTGTCACTGGTGCTGTCGATAAGGTGATCAGAGAGTGGAAGAAGGGAAGCTAGAGAAGCCAGTGGTAAGATTGGATTCACCGCCTGACCACAGACACCAGAATTCCTCCGGTTAGACTATAATTCCCTGGCTTTCACCCAATAAAAAGCACAAGACTGTTAAGCACAGACACTGTTTTATAACAAACACACAATTGTTACCTGTGTTACCTGAACACAGCCCCTGGTGTAATTGTGTCTTGTGCCTCGGCTGCTGATTTTCTCACCCTGCTCCTCGGGAGATTGCTGTCCATCCTGGCCACTAACTCCCAATATTTTTATCTCCTCCTCACCTTTCTCCACAGCTTTGAGCTTTGGGCTTGTTTACTTGGCAACTCCTAGGTTTTTTTTTTTAAATTAATATTCCCAAACTGACTTCTTCAAACTTCCCAAAGCCTTTCTCTTATTTTTACAGCCCCTGTCTTAATTAATCCCATCAATTCCCTAAGGTACTTTTTCCTTTCTTTCTTTGTCCCTAACCTAATTAACAACATCCTACCAATTCCTGGCCCAAACTATTTTCTAATCTATTTTCCATTCTCTGTCCCTGCCAAGACTTCCCTTGCTTGGGCCTTGACATCTCTTGCTGGTGCCGTCATATTAGCCTCCTACCTGGTCCCTACCTCTGGTCCTGCCTTTCCCTTCTCTGTCCTCTTCAGTGCTGCCATAAAGACCCTATTTCAAGTGCAAATCATGCCACTGGAGTCCACTGTCTCCAGTCACCTCTGGGTGGTGAGTAGCTATTTCCACGCACATGGGGTCTCCCCTGCCTGCCCTCCTCCCCAGTTTTATACCCTGCTGCTTCTGGACTAACATTTAATGCCCCGGAGTCTTTGAGCACTCGTGTTCATGCAGGCTGTGCTACTTCATGCCTCTCGGCCTGTTCGGACGCCAGGTTGTCCTGTCAGCCACTTTGCTTGCCTGAGTGTCTTCTGTGTATTCTGCTGCTTTCAGCATTAATGACATCTCCTCTGGTTGGGGCTAAGTGCTCTACTTCCATGTTCCCATAGCACCTTTTGCATGTCTTGGCAATTTTTAAATAATATTGTCTCTTTCCTTGTCTGCCTGACTAACCAGGCTATAAACCATTTCAGTACAGGGATCTTTTATTTATTTTTATTTTTTAATTCGTCTTACTATCTCCAATACCCAGCATGGTTCCTGATGCATAGAAGATTCTCAGTAAATATTTATTGGGCTGAACACACTTTTGACAGTGCAGTTTTCTGGTCTTTCTTTTCCTTGCCAATCATTCCCTTTTCTTTGATTTACCAGCCTTCTCTTCAGTGATGAGAAATCAGTGTGAGGCTGAGATTTTCTTTTGGAACCTAAAATTGGTACATTTGTCATTGTACACTTAGCCAAAAAAGAAAAAAAATCAACTTTGATTTTTTTTTTGGAGGCTACATTTGAAGTTGAAAGGTTGACGTATGCATCATGATATAAAGTAGTAGTCTTTTCAAATGATTTTGCTTCAACCTTACCAATAAAACAAATGAACTGTGTCCATGGGATTTCGACTTGCTGCTTTCTCTTTGACACTAAAATGAAATGAATGTGCAAAGGGACAAAAACAGTATGTATCCTCAATTGAATAAAAGCTCACCTTTATCTCCCTTTGACCCTTTTATTTTCACAATACTAAAGAAATATTAAAAATGGTAGGGCTGGTGAATTTTTAGAAAGGGATCAGTTTCTACTCCCTTTCCATCCCATTGCCCAGAGTAACCTTGACCTTCTCTTCCTCTTCCCTCTGCAAACCCTTCCCAGGATGGGCTTCTTCTGCTTTCTGAAGCCCACAATAGATGTCTACACAATGGAGAGCCCTCTGCTACATCATCTTTTCTTGGAATCCAAGCCCCTGGGGCTGTGTGGAGCTTGATCTAATCACTGATCAATGTCTCTGTGGGGAAAGCTGTCACCAGAAATGATCTCCAGGAACCCTGGGCTGCTGCCCCCTTCTCCCAGGTAACTGGGCTTTGAACAGAGGCCTAGCCAGGTTCTAATGGCAGGAAGGTGGGCCTGGGGTGACGTGGAGGGGTGCTCATTTGGCGGTGTGGGAGTAAGCACAAAGAAAGCCCCCCTCTAACTACATTCTCATCACTGTGCTTCTTTCATGCTGTTTCATCTCAGGATCACAGTCAGTAAGCATCATGGTCACATATTACCTGCACATGGTTGAAAAGGTGTCACCTTTAGAGAATGAGCTCCAGGGAAATCAATGACCCCCTCACTTACCCCTAGATTTGCTAAGGGACTGGAACATTGAGCTTTAGCTGTGACTTTGTGTCTGTGTATGAATGCATGCGTCTGTTTTCATGTGAGTGTGTGACAGTGTTTCCATGTGTGTGCTTATGTGAAAATGTGTGGGTTTGGGTGTTTGAGTGACATGAGCATGTATTTATGAGTGAACCTGCTTATGTGAATGTATATGTGTGTGGTTGTACTTCAACATGAGTGTATAAATGTTGATTTGTGGCAAGGTGTGCTTGCATGGGAGAAAGTGTTTGTGTTTATGTGAATTGTGTGTGTGTGTGTGTGCACTTGTGTGTGTTGTTAGGATACAAGTATCTCTGAGTGATATCTTTGTCGCTTTCTTATTGCTGGGACAAAACACCCAACATCCACAGCTTAAAGCTGGAGTATTTTATTTTGGCTTTCAGTTTTTAAAAGATTCAGTTTGTAGTTGGCTGGTTCCAAGGCAGGAAGGGCATGATGGAAGGGTCTGGTGGAGGAAAACTGCTCATGTCGTGGTGGCCAGGAAACAGAGAGGAAGAGGGAGCCAGGGAGGGAGAGGTACCCTGGCAGCGGAAGCCCCCGGTGACCCACCTCTTCTGACCAGGTTCCCCCTCTGATGACACATTCAGCTATGAACTCAGCCACTGCTTAGTCCACGGATAAGTATAGCTGCCCCGATCTGATCATCTTCCGAAAGCTCCCCCTCTGAACACATGAGGCTTTGTGGGACATTCTGCACACAAACAATAACTGGTGACTCTGAAGGTGACTGTGTGAGCATGTGCCTGTGAGTGTGCTTTTGTGAATGTACATGTGAGGGCGTGTTTATGTTTGTTTGTGCCGTGTGGATGAATGTGGCTTTGCACAGACTTCTACAGTGGCGGCACCAGCACCATGGTGATTTATCTCCCTCATGGCCTCCACCTTCCACCATGCTCTTCTATTCCCTACCCATCACCCAAGTTAACCCACAGCCCAAAACAAGCAGCACACTTCCGACTTTCCCTTCTAATGGTGCTTGCTTTGTCTAAGCGCCTCACAGAGAGCTGTGCTAGAGCTGCCTCTGCCCCTGGAGTGAGTCATAGATTACAGAGATTTGGAAGAGAAAAAGTGTATAGGCTCAAGTCTGGAAAGCCATACTAAAGAGTGAGAAGGCTTAAAGAGGAGAGAGGTGCAGGGTCTGAGAAGGTCTTGGGGCACAAGACACAGTGCCTGAGGTATTTTGTAAGTACTTGTAAGCTATTGTCCTTCATGGGGAGGGGATCCTCAAAGGCACTGAGCACAGATGCCAAAGAGATGCAGTAGAATGTATTTACAAAGACAGCCACAGCAATGCCTCCCCTCCTGTGAACCCTGGCTATGCAAACCTGTCAGTCATCTATTTTCCTTTCTTTGTATCTGGGCTGGCCTGTAACGTATTCTGACCAAAAGAATCGGGTAAAAATGATGAGAAAAGAAGGACAACATGGAAGCAAAGCTTTTGCAAATAAGGAGGGGAAGAGGGGTTCAAGAGAGGGTAGGAGATAGGGAAAGAAAAGAATCAACCAGTGTCTTCAAGCAGAATTGTAGCCATTGAGAGCAGAAGACCCAGCCAGCTGAGCCCAGCCAATCACCAACTGGTGAGTGACGGTAAATAGTAAATAGTGGCTATTGCTTGAAGACACTGGTTGTGGGGCAGTTTGTTATGCAGGAGCAGATCGCCAGCAGCCTAGTGAAACAGTAGGAGGGGAGTAGTAGAGAAAAGCCTTTCCTCACAGTTGCCAGAGATTGGGCACAAATTAAGTTAAGCACGAGTTAAACAAAGAAGAAGACTTGTTTCACTCTTTTTTTTCCTCTATGGAGGTGCAGTCTTCAAAGATTTAACCTTCACAAGGCACAAAAATAGTTAAAGGAAAATGTTGAGTAAAAGCTACTTATCTATATTAAACATTTCTATGATGAAAGCTGTAACTTCTGTAACAAGATAAAATATTATTAAAAACAGTTAATGGGCTTCTTACTTAGCTCTTCTCTAAGTGGAAGAGCACCTTCAGGCATGCTGCACCTCATGCTGTCAGGAAGGTAGGGGAATTTTTTCTCAGAGCATTAGCTTTACTTAATTATTAGAAAGTTCTAATGAGGATCATCTCATTTGCCTCGTTTCCAAAACTTAAATTCTTTTTATTTAGAGGGAATAGATTTAAATTGCACTTTGTTAGTTTAAAATGTGAAATCCTCCTTTTGAGTCAGTCTTAATTAAGTTGCCACAGATCCAGATGGTTCAGAGAGAACAGCCCTCCAGCTGGCAGGATGCAAGGCAAAACAGAGGCCCTTCTTTCTTCTCAGAGTCATCTGCTAGAAATACCTTGTCAGAAAATATCAACACATATCCTTCTCCTCTCTGCCTGGCCACATGCCTAAGTGACTTTGTGAGCCCCCAGTAGGGTGTGCTGGGCCCATGTGTCCATGTTCTGGTTGATGAGATGGCACCTTTTAAAACGCCTATGTATAGTCAGGCATTCTGGAACATGCCTGTAATCTTAGTACTCTGGGGAGGCTGAGACAGGAGAATTGCAAGTTTGAGCCAAGCCTTGGCAACCTGGCAACTCAGGGAGAACCTGTCTCAAAACAAAAAAAATAACAAAATGTGTTGAGGCTGAAGTTTAGCGCAAAGACCATGGGCTCAATTCAGGACCATAAAACACACACACACACACACACACACACACACACACACACACACACAGAAAAAGAGAGAGAGAGAGAAAGAGAGAGAGAGAGAGAGAGAGAGAGAGAGAGAGAGAGAGAGAGATCTGATGTACTCCTATCCTGCATTGTCTTTCCTAGTTTCACAGTAAACTTTGGAGGCTGCGTGGTGAAAACTGTACCACCAGATGGCAAAGACTCTATGACTAAGTAGAGAAAACCAACAGAACCGCCAGCCTCCATGACCTGCAGCAGGCTGACTTGAGCACGAAGTAGACCTTCGTTCTGTTTAGACACTGACAGTGTTAGACACTGACTGTTTTCTCTGACAAATTAGTTACAAATTGAAAGTGCTTTACATTTATAAGGCATTTTCATAGATATTATCTCATTTGATACCCACAAGAGCTCTGTGATTTAGTAAGGATAATATTATTGCCATTTCATAGAAGAGAACATCAGAACACAGAAAGTCTCTCCTTTGCTCATGTTCTAGGGTCAGAAAATGGTAGACCATGGGTTTGCTTTTGAGTTTGATGTTTTTTAATCTTTCATTTAATATCCTTCTCCAATTCAGGCCTGGTTTCCTATTTGAATTTCATTTTGATTGTACTTTTTGGAGCTAAGTATCACAAATGACTGCTTTATCTGCCTCTTTTGCACTGAGGAAAAATCATACTAAAGCAATTCCTGTTCATAAAGTCAAGATAAATTTGACAATCATTTCCATGTGCTCAACAGTAGGTCAAACAATAAAATGGATGGTTTATTCTACCATTTCACAAAATGTGCTCTGGTAACCCTGATGGTGAGAGATGGCTCATGTCAAAAGGCTTCCTGATCGAATCCATCTGTTCATTTCTATATACTGTAGCCTTTTGGAGGTTAACGAGATACATTAGCCTGATAAAGGCTGGGAGAAGTCTTGCAGTTGAAGCACCATTCTACAGTGCAGCACTTCTAAATATTCTGTTCTGCACAACATAACTTTGGTAACTATGGTTTAGATATTTTCTTTCCTGAATGAAGGGAATGAGATTAAAAATATCTCGCAGTTCTCTTTGTTGTGTGGCTGCATTATATGAGCAGTTTCTCTGTTATTTTAAATTATTCTTTATGTAAATAATTTGCAACAAAATTTCTATGCTCTTACTCTTCCTTTCCCTTATTTCTTCCCTCCTCTACCTTGTTCTCTTTTTCCCTTCTTCATCCTTATTCTTCTCCATTTCTCATCTTCATGTTTGCCTTTATCTTCTAAAGTTATTAGTTCCCCATTGTAATGAAACAGTGAATATTGTAATAAATCATCTGAATTTGGGTAACTATTTAAAAGAATTTATCTGTTTTCCTTGAACACAGATGGATAGATAGAGGTTAAATGGATCACAATGATTGACAGGTATAGGGGAGGCAGCAATAGCTGCCTTCACCACAACCACATTCAACAATGTGTAGCAGAGATTGAATAAACACATTAACAGTAAGCACCTTGAATTTATGAATGATGTGAAGATGAAAAGCATGGATAAGCATAGTGAATATGAGGGCCATGGTATCCCATGATCTTGGACAAAGATGAATTTAAAAAGACATTGTTTAACAGATGGATAAATTTAGAGTTATGTTTTTAAATCTAGAGGTTCAACTGTATAACTATAGTATCAGATGACATGACTGAGTAGAACCAAATATAAAAAAATCTTGGGGTTTTTAATTGTATGTTCAGTATATAATTTCGTGGTTTCCATTTGAAAATGGCAAAATAAACCATTTTAACCCTCAAAATCTACCCCAAACTTAAAAGAGAAAAACTGTCCTTATTCAGTGAAACCAGAAAAATGACACACCCCAAACCACAAAGCAAGAGCTATGCAGGACAAGTGCCATGACTTTCAGGTTCAGATGAGGGAGCTTGGTGAGATTAGAAATATGGATCCTTAGGTCAGATAGGATTCACGTGCTACAAACTTGATGGACAGGGACAACACTTCTGGAGAAAAGATAAGTCAAAGGAGAGATTGAAAATGTCTCTTGGTAGATGTTACTGGAAGGTGGGGAATGTAGATTTGGGTAGAAACCATGCTTGCCGGCCCTTTTTAATGTCTACAATGATAGAATTTGCTAAAATCCAAATGGGTCAAAGATCTAAGTCTTAAAACAGAAAGACTTAATCTGATGGAAGGTAAAACAAGTAAAATTCTTGAAGTCATAGGCATACATAAGAACTTCCTAAACAGACCCCTAGTTGCACAGGAAATAATACCAAGAATCGACAAATGGGATCGTATCAAATTAAAAAACTTCTTCCCAAAGAAAGAAACACCTGAAAAACTGAAGAGACAAACTATAGTATGGGAAACATTTTTGTGAGCTATTCCTCACACAGAGGACTAATATTTAGAATATGTAAAGAACTAAAAAAATTAGAGCCCCCAAAATAAAAGACCCAATCAAAAAAATGACCAAGTGCAATGAATAAACATTTCTCAGAAGATATACAAATGGCCAATAAATCCATGAAGAAATGTTCAACATCACTGGCTATTAGAAACATGCAATTTAAAACAATACTAGGATTTCATCTTACTCTAAAAAGAATGACTATCTTCAAAAAATGAAATAATGGCAAATGCTGACCTGGCTGCAAGGAAAAAGAAACACCTCTACATTGTTTTTGGTAATGTAAACTGGTAAAACCACTTTAAAAATCAGTATAGAAATTCTTCTAAAGCTAAACCTAAAAATTCAGTCTTACCCAGCTTTCTCCCATCTAAGCATCTTCCTCAAAGATATAAAGACATCATGTTATAGTGACGCATATATACCCATGCTTGCAGCAGCATAATTCTTAATAGCTAAATCTTAGAGGAAGCATATATTTCCATCCAAAGATGAATGAATAAAGAAAATGTAGTATTTACATATTGTGGAGTACTACTCTGCCATAAAAAGGTTAAACTGAGTCATTTGTAGGAAAATGTTTGCATGTTTAGACCATAATGTTAAGTGAAATAAATCAGGCACATGAGCTTAAGTATTACCTATTTTCTCTTATAGGAGAACTCCAAAATATAAAGAGCAAAATACAAGATAGCTACTTAGAAGCAGTAAGTATATCTGTCTCACATGGGCAGAGGATACAGAGATGGAAAGAGGATTGGAAGGGGCTGAAAAAAGAATTATGATGTGTGATGTACATACCAACTCCCCATGAGAAATGTTATCATTATGTACTTCAAACACATACTAATACAAAAGATAGAATTTACTAAGAAAGAGAATGTAGAAGCAAAAAGTGAAGAATAAAATGAGAAATGAGAGAAGCCAGTGATTACTAGATCAGAACTCATAGGGGTGATAAGCTAATGGTTTTATCATGAGCCCCAAAACAGTAAGGCAAAAAGGCCCCAGGACAGCAGAAACAAATGACTTGGTAAACTTTGTTGGAGATAAAGCTGTATCTTCAATTACATTTACAATCAGTTTGCTGAAAGCAACTATGGTACTATGTACTTTTTCCTTTAATACAGCTGTGCTCTTTCATAGCTTCTGGTGCTAGAGTGTATTTGCTTTTCTTGATTTTGGGTTTAGCCACATGACTTTCTTTAGCCATGGGAAATTAGCAAATATGATGCAGGTAGAAGCTTGAAATGTTCTTGCCTAGTTTAGCCTTTTTGTGCTTCTGGGATTACTGTGAGAAGATTATGCCCCACATAAGCTGTTTTCTCTCTACTTTGGCGTAAGCATAAAATAGGGGCGACATTAATCTTAACAGGAATTCATGCAGCCAGTCTAGCTGAAGCAAAGCTATCTGGGTCAACCCAATTAGAAAACAACTGTTTCATAAAATGCTAGGTGTGGGAGTAGCTGATAAGTATTATTAATGCTGTAATGGTGGAGCAAACACTAATAAAATTTAGTGAGGACCCTACCCTCTCCATTTTCTTCCTGTCCTCTAGTAAGCCAAAGCAATGATATTCTGAAGCAGGTTACTGTTTCTTTGAAATAGAAGAAAAATAAAATTATGAATGAAAATCTGCATTAACACAGACAAAAGGAGAGTGACGAGTACGTATCAGTGCGGAATTATTCACAAGAAATAATGGAAAATGTTAAATTGTACTCCACATTTTAAGAAATCATAGACAATGTGATCTCTTTAAAAAAAATAAGTTCAGAAAATTGATAGAGGTTTGAAAAAAGAAAGAAAAAGAACATAAGAAAAGAGAAAACCAATAAAGACAAAAATAAAAATTGTGAGATGAAAATCACATTACAAGCCACTTAAATTGGAAAAAAAATTTACCACAAAGTAAGTAGCATTATGTATGTTTGAGAAACTTAACTGCAAAAAGAATATAAATTAGTCACAAGGAAAATAATAGATAGAAGCTTAACATACACATAAATGATATTACTAAAAGAGAAAAGATGTTATAGAAAACACATTTAAAGATATGGTAGAAGAAAAACATTCCCAAACTAAGGGAAAACTCAAGTCAATATATCAACATAGAGTAGCCCCTACCAATAAACTACAGTGAATATAAACCATAATTCAAGGGTTAAAAAACCATATGGAGAACTAAACTTAAAATAGAACAAATGTGTAACAAAAAGCTGTCAAATAAGAGCTGACTAGATGCTATCTAACAGTTCTGCAAAATCCATGACTTGATTTTTGAGCTTCTGGAGATTCAATTGCTAACTACTAAAATAAAATCCAAATCTAATAAAAATTTACTTTTAGAAGTTATGGAAAGCTTAATTTATAAAATGCATACAGAAAAAAATAATTGAAGAGTATGAAGAAAAATTAGCTAATCAGATATTTAAAAATTCCTGTAATCCCAGCACTCAGAGGCTGAGACTGAAGGTTTGCTACGAGTTCAAGGCCAGCTTGAGCTACACATTGAGACTTTGTCTCAAACGAACAAACAAACAAACACTCACTCCCCACCCCCAAAACAGAAAACCAAACCAAAACCAAAACAAAAAAAACTGTGGAAAACCTACAAGCCAAAATTACAATAGTACAAATTGTGAGAGATTGCTGCTAGTGAGACAGACAGAACTGTACAGTTCTGCAAAGTTCTGTACAGAAGATAGATACTTGTAAAACCTTCCCCACTGTTATCTGACTAAAGCTGGACTAGAAGTTATGCTTTGAATTTTAACTTCAAGCTCATCTCCCTTGGAAAACATTCCTTCTTTTCCTGTATTTTCATTCCACTTTGTATACAAGCTGATACTTGCTTTAGTCATCTGTCTAGTTTGTAGGAGTTTTGAGGGATGAAACTGTGCTCTTTAACTTACGTCACTAAAGCCTATATTAATCCAATGCCCAGTACATAGAAGATACTCAATATTTATCAAATGACTAGAAGATGAAATAGAGATGGAAGAGAATAATCTTGAATCATGTAGACAGTCTAAGACAAATAGTGCGATAAATAACTTTAAATCCTCAACTTTACACGAGAGTTGTAAAGAAAAAAAAAGCCATGTAATCAGGTATTAGTTATTAAACTTGCCAACTTGTCTGTTGGAAACTCAGAACCCTTCACCAATTTTATGTTCTTATCTGAAATATAGGGACTGGAAGTCTGTGAACTACTTTTTTAAAGAAAGAGTGTTGCAGGTTCCAGGTCAGAGTCTATCTATGAGAGGTCTGAAGCACCAAAGGGAGAAGTGATTCAGTAAACGCCATTGTTCCCATGGCAAAAGTAGGTATTCCTTAGGATTTTGTAGATGATGAACTTGAAGTTTTGTCACTATCTGCAGATGCCCTAGGTAAGGAACCCTTTTTAGTACTGTAGGCTGTTGATATTTGCTGTTGGTTTCCTGCATTGTATACTTCCCGATTGCTGCATGCCTATGGTTTAGTAAATCTCTAATTCCCTACATTACAAAACTTTGACTGATACATTATAAAATTTGATAGACTACAAGTTTCTTGGTACATGTTAACCAATGAAAACCTTTGGTTTTTATGTAGGTTAGAGTTGACATTTGATATTTTTAGCTACTCAGAAGTCACTTTCCTTAGTAACAGCAATTTATTTCCTTTTGGGGAATAAAATTTCTTTTGCTGTATGTAGTTCTGTTAGAATAATAAATTTGGTGTTTTGCTCTTCTGCTCTGTAGGTTAAAGAAATTTTGAGTTTCCTTCTCCCAGGTTCTTCTTCCACTTAGTGTGGGCCTGTTATATACATGTGAGTCAAGCTTGGTGATCATATTTTCTTTTTTGAACCTTTAAGCTATAAAGTGTATAACTAAGGTCCAATACATTGTTGGAATGCTTTTATTTCAGTAGAAGCACCTCCATGCCCTGAAAAGGCTGCGTAGTCATTTCTCTTGCCAAGACTCTTTAGAACTGCTTGATTCTTCTTTGTTTTTAGAGATTTCAATCAATCTTATTTAGATCATGTGAGTTTTTCCGTATCATTGCAGTATCTGTCTTATCTTATTATATGAAGATGAACTCTCACTTAATATCAAAGAACTCTTGGTATATAATCTAGGAATTGCCCAAATAGGCACTTAAATATTTTCTAGAACACTAAAAATTTTAGAAAAATATATCTCTAAATTATTTCTGTAGCAGGAAGAATAACATACTTTTTGATAATCATATTTCTCTTTCCTATTCTATGTTTATAATACTGGTAAACTGTGAGCCAAGTTATTGATCTAAATTAGATTCAAGCCCAGTAATAAAAATTTTAGAAGAAATTGCAAATGATTTTGCATGGTGTACAGGAATGTATTTTATCTTCACACTTAGTGGTCTATTAGTGAGGTCCTTAATCCTGATAATTAATGTCTGGTAACGCCACAGGTGAATTGGGAAGGCCCCTTTTTATACAGAAAGATAGATGAATAATCCTACTATAAGTCCATTAAAATGCACAGGTTGCAAAGAGTAGAGGTTAACAAAGTACTCAATAAATAAATTAAGATACTGCCCATAAATTAGTGTTCTGTCAACATCAAATTTGTTAGCCACAGTACAGTAGGGAAGACTTTTAGATTGAATTCATACTGTGACTTAATTATTAGTAGAGAAGAAAGAGGATGCAAGAACAAACAGCATTCCTGAACCAGGGAAGTCCCCTCACTGAGACAGAACTTGCATAGTTATGAAAAGTTTATAATCAGGTTGGGTTAAAATGTGCTGCTGTAACAAAAATTCCAAACCTTTCTGGATCCAGGGTAAAGAAGAATCATTTGGGGATATTGTAAGTTATTACAGCAGAAGGAAATTAAATTCTCTAGAGATTCTGACTCCACCAGTGGTGTATAAAATTGGGAGGTGTCATACCTCACTTCTCCCTAGATGTTATTGATCAGAGCTAGTCACTAACTCTTTCCAATAAGAGGGGGCCAGGCAATGCAACCCGATAATGTCCTCAGAAGTTAGATCAAACTTTAGGGTAAGTGAATGAATGACTATAGCTTAATATGAAAGAAACTGGTGCATGACAATTGAAACAACTTTAATCTAAGTGCTTTGGGGTGCAAAGTGCTGGCAACAAGGGGCTTAGAATTAAAACTAAATAGTGGGCCTGAGAAAGCTCTTCTTACAATTTCCTTTTCCTAAGTCCCAGTCATCATTTATGCCTCTCTTTTTTTATTCAAAATGCCTACGCTGCTTGCTGTCCAGAATCCTAAAACTGAAGCCCAGTAACTTCCTGAGGTGGAATATCTTTACATTATGAGAGGTAGGAAGGTAACATGGGAATTTTCTAACAAATATTACCACAATTAGCCATGGATAATTTGATATGCTTCTCCTTTAGATTTCTGATCACCACTGGAGGTGTTTACATTTCTTTTCACTTAGAATGCTTCAGATCATTTTAATAGCAGTGCTGTTATGGTTTTCTGGTTTTATTTTTGCCCACTCATGCTTTCATTCCCCTTTAGATTTATTTTTGTACCCAGGAAGGACAATGCTGATGAATACCCAGTTGTTCTGGTTACTGGACCATAGAAGCTCTCTAGCAAACAACCACATGAAGAGAGTGCTTGAACTTTTTCTTGAACCACAAACATCAGAAAGGTTTGTGCCATGTTACGTTTTACTCTTGGTTCTTTGTATGTGAGAGCAAACCAGCTTGCTAAAGTTGTTAAAAGTTCACAAAAGGCATGGCACTGTTTGTCAGACATTGCAACTGAAATAAGCCTAGATTTCAACCTTGAAGTCTATATACTTAGGAAAAGATAGAGTATATTATAGACTAAGGTAATAAACAGAGTAATTCATGACTCCCTAAGGGGGAAGTTTTTCTTCCAGGGGGCAAATGAACAGGAACAAAATGCTTCTCTAGCCCTTGAGGAGAGAATGTATTGTGTAGCTAATTCTCCTGGGTACAACTACTACTTTATTCAATGGGAAATTGTATTTTTTATTCAACATCTGTTTTATCACTTTTTCCTTTTAATCATCTGCTTTTCAACATTTTAGACCATTGAATCATATCCTAAGCATGGAAAAACAATTGGGGGTGATCAATGATTTGTATCCTTTCTGATCAGCAGAGGGAAATTAATAATGAAATAGTTCATAGAGGCATCGGAATATTATCCTGGCTAGTTACTATGTGCTTGTCAAGAACAGATGTGTCACTGTACAGCCAAAAGTGAGCTTTTGTTATTTTGAAACCTTTTTAAGTATACACACTTTACGAGTACACACTGTAGATTTGCTGAAAGTGTTTTACTCTCATCCTTTGGAACCAAGGGTGTACATTAGTTGAGGATAGTGGTCATGTTAATGATAGCTGTCACTGCTTTTAACACACTGAATGAACTAGATAACTAAAGTTATCAGCTTCTATTTCTTTTAATTCTTTGTGGGGCATATTTATTACTCCCAATTTACAGATGAAAAAACTGAGACTTACCAAAAGTAACTGGTCTACTACAGCTAAGAAGCAACCATGGATCTAAAAGTGCTTTCTTTCCTCCATTCTTCTTGTTCTGCTCTGTTGTGGTGTTGTTACATAGTTTTGTGTATGGACTCTAAGACACAACTATTAAGCCAATATTTTTCAATCTTTCTTTTCATAAATTACTATTTCAGATGCTCCCAGTAGGAAGTGTCTGAATTCGGGGTGAGAAGGCAACATTCTAACAAGGTCTTTATCTGTTTCTGACTGCCCACATGGTGTCAGCAAGGGAGTTAGCCTCAGTGTTCTTGCCTGACAATGGGGTGGATGGTTCTCATCTATCCCAACAGCAAGAGCAAACACAGGAAAGTTCATGAAAATACTGGAAACACATTGCCATATAATTTGAAAGTATTACACTTTTAAATACTGATTTGTTAAATTAGAGAAGCAGTGGCTAAGTAGAAATTTCAAATTGGTTGTTTGTCTGATGTTAATTCAAAACAAACAAACAAACAAACAAACATCAGTAACTCCTTACACAAAAAAGTTGGGCTTGAATTTCTTCTGCTGACCAAGTCTATATAACTGTTTTCACTATGGGAGCAATTATAATCTTACAAATTTGAACTTCTAGTCTCAACCTCTTCTCTGCTGTCTTAGATCTTTTGGGCTCTGGGTATCTTACAAGGGCTTCAGGTATAGTTACCTCTAAGTGGAACATGTGATTAGTACCGTCCCTTTCTAATTAATAGACTCTTCTAGAAACGTATGGACTTCTAAATAACAGTGACTGTTAGCCTTCTGTGTGGCAAGTGAATTTCCCTCAAAGAATATGTCACCCTTTTAACATGGCGTCCGAGGCGCCTTCCCATCTGGGTCTTCCAGACCTTCTGCCCTTCCCCACTACTCACTTTACCTCCAGAAACATGGACCCTCCTTTAGTTCTCCATACCCACCACGCTGTGGTTACCAGCAGGCCTCTGTGCAGGGTCCTCCCGCTGGCCAACAGCCATTTCCTCATCACTTGGCCATTCTTCCTCAGGTTTACAAATGCAGAAGTCATCACTTCTCAGCGATTGCTCTTGATCTGCCACTCTCTGCACCCACAGCTCTCTGAACCTAAGTCACTCATATCTATTGCCATGGCACATTAAATAATCTCTTAATTTGCTTTAGTATTCTTGTTTAAACAATACATTTCCTCCCAGAAGATACAACTTTATTTTGTCATCCCATATATATAACACATAGTTACCAATGTTTGTCAAATGAATTGATTTCTTCATTTAATTTCATATATTGAAATTAGAAAAATGTAACTTTTGACTAAATATGGGCTGCTCATATGTCCAGCCAGAGAAAAGACTTATGAAAAGGCAGTTATGTTGAGTGATTTTTTTTTCTCCCCATTGGAGGAAACCTTCTCCTCCACACTGCCCTACTGAAGAAAAGACTGCTATAAAACTCTTTACGAATTGGAGAAAATGGAAATACAGATCTTTAAAATTATCCAAGAAAAAAATCAGATGACTGTAGAAAATTTTCTAGGTTAACTCTAAAATTAGACATTTCTTGCAACTGAGAAAATGGGATCTCATTATAACTTGAATTTTTCTATTGTGGGGCAGAGGATGAGGAGCAGGAAGGCTCAAAACATTTGTGTCATTCTCTGATGTGGAACTACGGCAGCTGCAGTGGTCCAAAGCCTCTTTAAAACAACTACAACTGCATTTCAATAAAACTCCTTTGTCTACCTTCTTTACTTACTTAATACACAGATGCTCCCCTTCTCTGATTCTTGGGTTTGTAACTTATCCTTCAGGTTTCGTTGGGTTTACACAAAACAAAGTGACTATATAGATACATAAGGCCCCAAGCCTTTTTGTTTTGGCTAAAATATCAGCTGATGTGAAACAATTGGGGTTTGCAAGATGGGGTGGAATGAAATAGCTAATTGCTTTGACACCTCACTAAGCTCCAAATCCAGGGAGACACAACCTATGTTTTCTGTCTTAGACATTCATCCCTCCTTCTTCTTGCTGTTCAAGTTTCTGCTTCTTGTTCTGTGCTAAAGCTGCCTGCTTCTTCTCATCTCCAAAAACATATTTCACACTTGAATACACTTTCTTCTCTGCTTTTAAAATTTTTGGTAATCAGATGATGATTTTATAGTCCTGATTTATGTTTTAGAAGTTACTTTTCATAAGTATCCCAAATGAGATCTATTTGGTCCCTGCTGCAGACCAGATGCTGGTCAGATCTGGCAGAGCAATTGATTTAATCCTGTACATTTTCATAATTGGTAGGAATCAGTTTTCCCTTTATTCTAACATTACAGATTTGTAACAATATGTGAAACAGGCTTCAAGCTTTCCCTCTCCACTTTCATGTATGGTATGGCCTTAATAAACATTTGGTAGTTTCCTGAAAGAGCATCATACACATTAGGATGCTAGTCTTTCATTCTGTTTTCTGTTTTTAGAAAGTGAATTGGGTTAATAAGAAAGATTATTTAAAAAGAAGGAGGGCATAGGGAAACAAGAATGTGTATTTTCCTTATTGAGTCTTTTCATTCTTGGTATGCATCTGACTGCCTTTCTTTCCATCTTTGAAATCCTCTCTAAGATTTTGCTCTCTTGGGAAACTCATCATGAGCCTTATTAGGAATTTTATGTTATTCAGGCAAAGCCAATTTCTGCCTAATTTTAAATCAGACAATTATTTCAATGCTAAAACTCACTGGAACTGAGCAAGCTTGCTAATGAGGGAAGAGACAGGCTTCTTGTGTCAGATTTGCTTTCAGAGTGTGAGGCAGGGCCCTGAACTCACAGAGGAAAGATCCGGATTGACTCTTTGCTCTGCATTCATTTGTTTTATAAATTTGGACAGATAGCTGAAGACTAGGAGTCTTAATTTTCTCATCTGTAAAACGAAAATCACAATTTTACTTGTGGGTTATTCTGAAAATGAGACAATTCCTACACATTACAGTGTGTAACACAGTCTCTTAGTGGGCATTCAAAAATATTAACTTTCCCTTTTTTATCTGTCTCCTATAGTGACATGGCACCTGTCCTTGACAGGGATGGTGTTGGCTTACAGCACGGTTCATAATGCCTGTTGAGGACAAGAGGTAACAGTGATGTCTTAGAAACAACAATTTCTAGGAATTGAAATTGTACTTTGAAACATAATATGTTCTGGCTTTTTTTCTCCAAACTGCAGGACCTCTGAAGACTAGTATGTGAATTGCTCTGAAAAATTGCCCTAAAAATCAGTTTTCAGTATTAAATAAAGACACGTTGATAGGATTTAGAAGCTCTGTAGAGTTGGTTTAGCTAAAAGCCCTCATTTTCAGCTGAGAGAATTCAGGGCCATAGAAGTAAATCACTTACTCGAGGTCACATAGCTGGTTGGTGATAGCTATTAATCAGAGAACCTAGTTTCTGAAAGTAGAACCATCATAGTGTATAGTTTAAGTAGAAAACGTATTCCTTACATAGCATGAGGTGGCAGAAAGAGCGTCTAAAAGCACTCGAGATGAAGGTGTAGAGGCTGCGAAACCCAGAATCATTCTCAGATCCCATTTGTAGGGGCTCTGCAACTGCCAGTGACACTGCAAGTGCCACTGCTACCGGGCCACTCACCAAACAGGACCCGAGTGCTGGGCGTCATCTTGTCCCCTATGGATGACTGAAGCTGGATGACACTCTAACATGCTCTGTGCCTTGATAATACATAGTCATGTATTCATCTTTTTTCTTGTCTCTTTCTTCTTGTTTGAAATACACTTCATTTGATCACAGCTGAGAGAGTAGGCCTGGAACCTGAACTAAGAGAGGCCAACAAAACACATTTTTGGCTTCTTCCTTTGTAAAGTAGGAAATTCTCCAATGGAAAAAGTGCTGAATATTCCAAATGCACATCAAATATCTATCTTATTAGAAGGTGGTTATATTCTTCATTAGACTAGGACCAACTCTGGCTTCACACAGGAGACTCATATTTCAGTAAAAATACAACATTTGTCAGCGCCCCACAGAACTTTCTGCTGGGTATTATGGGTATCTATGGAGTCTCAGAGAAGTATGTTAATCTCAGATAAAATTTACCTTTCTAGGATGTCAGAATGCATATATGTTGTACTCCCCTGAACAGAACTACCCATGTTTGAGATGAAAAACAAAGAGAACAAAGCTTAGAAGAACAGTGAAGTAAGGTCTTCCTGGTGTTTTAGCACAATTATAAGTTCATGCATTCTGCAAACGGGCACGTTAAAAAAAACAACTCTCCATTCTTGAATTTGACGTAGTAACATTACTAAAAATAATATGGAATTAAAAAAAAAAACTCTCAGTCTGATACTGTCAGTCAGTTCAGTAGTTCCATAAAGTCCAATAGAATGGCTTTGTTCTGTGTGGGCTCTTTAAGCTCTTCAAAGTCTGTCCCTCATTGGCATTATGTAATGCTTTCCACTCTTAGGAGGGAGGTCAACGTCTATGTCCACCTTAATGTGCTGGATTAGGATATCTGGATTAACTTTTAAAGGCATCAGCTTTTCACAGACTTTTCAGGGTCTCGTGATGATGTTCTAAAATTCATGGACAAACCAGAGGCTTAGTACATCCTGCATTTTACTGTTTTCCCCCTTCAAAAGTAGAAGGGGTGGATCTAGAGAAGCTGAAAACACATTTTGCCTATCTCAGAAGGTAGTAAGTTTTAAATAGTGGATCTTTAGGCCAATCTGGATCTCAGATTTTTCTGGAGAAACTCATCAATATAATAATTTCAGTGACTCATTTTGCCTTAATATACACATAGTAGAATAAATGAGTTGAAAGATTAGTCTAAGAATAAGACTAATTGGAGTACTTGAAATAGCCTCTGTCATTCCGATTCCTCCTATGTGCCTCTGTTTTGTGAGGTTTTCAGCTCCCAGTTTGCTTTCCTTTGTGGTGGTCCTTCCTCTTCTAGCTAGGCCCATCTGCATGCAAGAAGGTGCAGGAGTACAGCCTTGTTTCCTCTTGGGTCAAGAAAGTACAGGGACCTGTATATACTGAGTAGTAGGTTTCCGGACAGCAAGAGTAGGAACCAGTATAAAAATTCATTTTGGAGTCGTCCAGTTAATCTCTCTTGTTGATTTTGTTTCTCCCATGTGTAGCACCATGAGGTTTTAAAATAACATCTGCCGAGCAAATCTTCACAATAATCAATCCTGTGTACCCCAAGTCTACTTCTGAATCTGTACAGTGGTAGTAAGGATATGGCTATTCAAAATGCTGGCCTTCTGTCTCTCTTTTAAAATCCAGATGCTGGGAAATTGGGGACTCAATATTTCACTTTAGCATGCCTTGAGGGTAATTTGTAAAGTCAATTCCATCAATAAAGTTGCCAGCCCAAGTGACTGCTGCTCCACTTGTTGACATTTGATCTACGACTGACTCTCTGAGGTCCTGGGGACCACCCTGCACCTGGCTCAGTGGTCAGGTGCTCCTGCATGTGGCCATTTTGTGGGGAACACATTTGGTCTGTAATATTAATCACTCTTCACAAGGCTCAACGTTTGGATTACCACCCTGTCAAGAACCTGGGAATCATACTGATTGGAACAGGAAGCAAGACAGAGACCAGAGCTCTGAGATGCTCTTGGGCTGTTGCTGACATACATCAGTCTTATCTGATGCAATTTTCTCTAAGACCTGGAGATGGTTTCCTATCTCCTAGTCCTCTGGGAAAAGAGGTGGCCCCTCTTAGACTCATCCTTTTGTCCTTGCATTCATAAGCAGGTCAGTTTGGATCCAGCATTGCTCACGTACTTTTTCTCTCCATCAACATCAAGTGCCACGAGTTTAAAACTTTATACTGACAATGGTAGCCATTCACGTCAAAAGATTTTTAAACTTTGTCTTTTTTAGCCTGGCAAGGAACTGAGGTCAAAGCACAGAAAATCCCCCATTAGACTTATAACACAAGTCTCGCTTGTAGGTTGCTAAGTAAGTACTCCAGCACATGATTTTCTGTTTAAGTTAAAGACTAGGGTGCCATAAACCTTGAAGCTTTTCGAGATTAAGAAACATCAGACAGAAGGATTTTCTATGAGCACCAGCCTCCAGTTATTGGGTTTGACCACATTTTAGTGACATGAGATTGCCTAGCTGGAGTTTCATTTGTGGGCTAGTAAGTGAGGGGTGCATGGCTGATGCTATGATTAAGATTTCATTTCCTGGTTGATGCTGCCACAGTGATCACAGCACCAGAAGGGAAAACTCGTATTTGCTGGTAAGGTTAAATAGTGAGAAGTTCTGAGTTTAATACAAAGATTAAAAACAAAAAGGACCACTGCCACCACTACTATCACCACCAAATCTCACCCAGGTTGACTGAGGAAAGGATCTTTCATATTTTTGAAATGAAGCCTTGCTGTAAATGTCTTGAAGATACCAACTTTTGTTTCAATTCATCTATTGTCTAATTCTAGGCCTGCTGATTTAGATATTGGGGATTTAGTGGTGAACAAAACAGCAAAGTCCTTGCTTTCCTGGAGAAAGACAATTTGAAAAAGAGAAACAAACATGTCAGGTTGTGGTAAAATTTAAAAGAAGACCAAAGGATGAGGGAAGATTTCTCTAAGGCTTTCAGGAAAAGCCTCTCCAAGAGATGATATACCAACAGAGGCCTGAAGGAAACAAGAGAACAACTCCTGTGGATATCTGAGAGAGAAACTTTCCAGTGGATTTAGTAAGGGCCCCTGGAGAAACTGGACCGGAGCAGGCAGAGCAGGGAGAGTGGTAGAAGGTGTGACTGGAGTGTACCTTTGGGAGATTTTGAGCAGATGGGTGATATGATCCTTCTTATGTTTAAAAATTTCCCTCTGGCCATTTTGTGGAGTTAAGGTGGTGCAGAATAGGAGGTTATTGTAGTAGCAGAGATAAGAGACCGCTGGGTGGGAGCCTACGGTTTGGTGGAGGTGGCAAAAAGTGGTTGGATTCTGGATGGATTCCAAGGGTTTGCTGAAGGATTAGATATAGGTGCTTAAAGAAGAAAGGAGGTATTGTCATATATGTATGTAGCCAAACACTTGGCCAAATGTAAGTACCATTTTTGTGAGATGAGAAAGATGAAAAGGAATAAAACTCTACATTTTTGGTATATGTTGTTTGGTTTTTAGATATACTAAATTTGAGATGTCTAATAAACTTTCAAATAAAGATTTTGCATGCAAAGTTGGGAAAAGGAATCTGCAAGGGAATTCAAGGGAGAATTTGAGACTAGAGGTCTCCGTGTGGGGGTGTCAGCAGTGAGGTGGGTGCTAAGCCATGGGTTGAGAGAAGGCCACCCAGGGAATCTGTGAGGATAGAGAAGTCTGAAGCGTTTGTTGTGGGGCACATTTTTAGATTGAGGAGATGAGGAGGAAGCAGTAAAGGGGCATTAGAATTTCTGCTAAGTGTGGTAGGAGATGTAGGAAAGAAAGGAACCCCAGAAGCTTAAAGGTGAGTTTTCAAGGAAGAAGTTGTCCTATGTGTCCAATGTTTCTGAAATTAATAGAAACAGTGTTAAGTCCCCATTGCATCTGGGATATGAAGTCATCAGTAACCCTCACAAAAGAAGTTACGTTGTAGAGGAGAGGAGGGAGTTTATGACAGTGAATTTTAGAAAGCATGAGAGCTGGGCATGGGCTCACACCTGTTATCCTAGCTACTAGCGAGACAGAACCAGCAGAATCGCAAGTTTAAGGCTAACATGGGCAACTTAGTGAGATCTTGTGTCAAAATAAAATTTTTAAAAAGTGACTCCATGTGTGGCTCAGTGGTAGTACCCTTGCCTATGATTTGAGAGGTCCTAGTTTCAATCATTGTTTCTGAAAAACCAACCAACCAACCCACAAAAGTATGAGTAGAAACTTAAATGGGGAATGCAAACAGGAAGTATTGACAGTTCTTTCAGGAAATTTTTCTAGAAAGTAAAAGAGACATGAGGTATATTGGGTAGATGAAATGGCTGTGAGGTCAAGATAAAACTTCAGTAAATGCGAGTACCTACTGCAGGCCATGCGTTCCATGCTCATGTGCCCTGAGTCAGGATGGGGCAAGGGAGCAGTGGCCATGATGACTGAGCATAGGTGCTATGAAAGGGTAGGTCCAAGAAATGGATGCAGACATTCTTGAGGTCATTAACTGGTCCCATCCAAATGGGTCAGTGAAGGCTTCTGGCAGGACATGACATATAAGGCAAGCAAAATGCATGACTAGGTTTTTAGAAGAGCGTAAGTCCTGTTAGGGGACCATGTATCCTAGGTTAGGGTTAGGACTAGGCCTTTGGGGGCTTTTGGTCACTACTGGACAGTAATTAAGGGAATTTTTATTGGTCAGAGCATTTGCTCCATGCTGCTAAAAGCCAAAGTTAACACCCTACAATAAAACGGGCCCTATGAGCCTCCTCAGTCTTTCCCCTGTCACTCTCACTTTACAATTTTACTCTTCACATTTGTTGGTACTGTGGATGAGAAAGCCAAGGTTAACGTGGAGGAAGCAGGGCAGTGGGTGGGAAAAGGAGCAGGCGGAGGAGTAGAAACTACCCTGGGGACACTTGCAGACTCTTCCCCCTCCCTATTAATGGCCATGTGAGTGTGTTTGGGGGGTTGGGAGAATGGCCCCTACTCATCCTGATGGAGTATTTCAAACTCACTGCGCCTAAAATGTACTAGCTTTCTTAGGGGAGGCTTTTAAGAGAGGACTTGACGGGGCAGAAGGATGACTTGAGGTAGTGCGGTACAAAGCCGGGGAATAAGGGCAGAGGGAGGACCTGCTCAAGAACCCTCAGGTCAGATCAGGTAAAGCTTCAAGCAGACAGGCGAGGAGAGCTGGAGGGAGGAGTGTCCTGCCAGGGGCTATGGCTGAAACACCCAGAAGACCAGTGAAGGGTGCCACAGCAGAATCCACAGCTGCTCCTCCTCTGTGCCCATTGTCAGGACAAAAGCAGATCATGGCTTCCTGGTTTCCTCCACTGAAGTCCAGCTCAAGATTTGAGGAGAGATGATTGCCTGAGCTCTAGGTATGACTTTTTGGGGAAAAAAATCACTCCAGCGTGGTTAGTTTTATTTTTCATTAGATGCAGTTGAACTGGAATATCTTCCTTAGGAGGAAGTAACCTTCAAGTGAAATGTCGAATAACTTTGTCAAGTGTAGAGTTTCCAAACTGTGAGGCGTTACCGTTCTATGGGATGATGAATGCTTTAAAGCGACAATCTTGTGGTATTCCCTTTGTAGTAGAAGCCATGCAATGGTGTGATGCCTGGCTATGGAAGCTCCCTTGGCAGAATGGAGGGCTGGATGGATCCAAGCATTACTGGCTGATTGTTGCGCAGCCCTGGGCAATGAATACTGCCACATATTGGCTGATTGACAAGGCTCATACTCTCCCTGCCCCCTACCACTGATGGGGGTGCATGTTTTTCCCATTAAAAATGCCATTTTGGAAATCAGTTCTTCCCCGGAGAATACATTAAGGTAACTCTGCTTGTGGTAATCTTCTTCCCTCAAAGGCTCATTATTTAAATGATTGCTCATTATTAAGCAGGCCTAGTTCCCCTGATAACTGTGAGGTACAATGACATTTTCAGGTTTCTCAAAGCACCTTGGGAGTGATCATGCTAAGTCAGGTTGTTCCCATTGACGTGGCAACCACAGGGACTGGTGGAAGGAGCTGCCCTCCATCCCATCAAGTAGATGGCAGAGAAAGAAAGCCAGGCTTCCCCACTGTGGGCTGTGCTCCGGACAAAGCCTCTTTTTCGGCACTTCCTGAAAGGAAAAGAAAGCCAGAGGGAACCTGGTTATCATCCCGTGATGTGGTGAGCCCTGACTGACAAGGCTGGACCAGCCTGGCTTCTTTTGGGTTAAAGTATCAGGAATAAGAGGTCACAGGCAAGGTGGGAAGGAGAGAAGCAGAGAAAAATCTGTCTGTGGTTTTAAATACAAAAGAGAAAAGAAAAGATCCTGCTTTTCTTTCCTGTGTGTGAAAACTATTTAAACTGGCACAAAATATATTTAAGAAGTGTATTCTGAGAGTTACTTAGAAAAATACCCTGTATATTCTGGCAGCAGCAAAATGTATCCTTAATAGAATTCATATGGGGCCTTCAATGATCACGATGTTTGGAGAGGAGCCAGATAGTAAGTAATTTAAACATCACAGGAAATTAAATTTTAGAATTCAATTTTGCATAAAGTTTTCTGTAATGAAAATGTCACACATAAATTATGAAGTCTGATTATATTCTTTTTTGACTTTTTAATAAAATAATAGAGGTACTTGACAGTCAAGAACAAATGCATATTTTATGTGAATAGTATTGCGTTCAACCAACGTCCTCTGGAAATAATGGAACAGATGTTAACACTGCTCTATCAGCTATCAGGTACTCTGTTAAACAGCTCCAAACACAAGTATTTATTAAAAAATGCTAACAGGGTTGTCTTTTAGGGTTATCTAATTGTAGGCTTAAAGTGTAGATGGTTAATGTAATTAATTATACATGTAGAATTATATAGTTGGGCTATAATTTATTATATGTATGCATATATAAATTGTATAATATTCTGTTGTAAATTAATTTAATATGGGCATGGGGAATGACTTCTTGAAAATATTAAATAGTTCATAATGTGGTTATAAATCAAAACTAATCTGAGTTTCCACTTAATTTTGAATTTTGAGAAGGAGGATGCTTTAACTCACTGTAGGGGACTTTGGGGGTGCTGATTGTGTTTTAGATTAAATCCATAGCCTGTAATTATTTTTAATAATATTCAACTAAAAAAACGCCCCAAATAAAAAGCCTGAGCACTCTTAATTTGTTTCAGGCCAAGCAGCATTTTTCTTCAAAGCAAAAAATATAACGAACGTTTATTTTGAAAATTGACCTACTCCATCATAACTCTAAGGCCCAAAGCAGATCTTTCTTCAGGTTCACAATGAGCTCTTACTCAACACAGAGATCATGGCCTTGCTCTTTTTAGGGGGCGAGAAGTCTTGCTTATGGAGGTCCTATTTAATATTTCCTTCTTTGAATCCTGTTATGACTTCATCTACACATTTTGTATTGGGGGAAAAGGATCTGCACATATTTTAAATTTCAAAAGAGCATAGCAAAGCTCTCTTACTTAATCACAGGCACACAGAATGTAGGCCAGGCTGTTCGTCCAGAAGCTTGTGTCTTCTTTTGGAAAGTAGGCCATGTCAGTTCACAGTGGAAGGAAGATGAAGATTATGCTCTATGTGACTTCCAAAAAAGTGGGTGTCTTTTTGTTTTTATCTGCTTTCCTACTAAGGCCATGACTAGTGTGACCAACTTGTCCCAGTTTGCTTAGAACTCTTGTAATTTCAGCACTGAAAGTTCTGTGTCCTGGCTATCCTCTTAATGTTGAGTGAATCAGGATAGTTGGTCATTTTAACTCTAACCCACAAAAGCTTACAAACCAATACTTTAAAATGATGCATGAAAAGATGCTTTTGCTGCTTCCACAAAGGTGGCATGGAGACAAAAGGTGACTATGTCCAATAAGACTTCCTTTTGATTGTCAACATGTGCTAGGGACTGGCCCTCAGCCTTACATGTTTAGTACTTAGATCTTAAAAGCTGAACCACGTTTGGTTGGGCTCTGCGTGACAGATGTAAGGAGCCTCCTTTGTCACCGAGTGAAGAGGACCTCTTGCTGGTATGCTTGAGATTTGATATGAACAGGTAATGAGTTTATGGTGAGCTAAGTCACTAAGATGTGGAGGTTGATCTGTTGTGGTAACTTGTACCAATATAGAAGTTGTATTAAGGTAAGATGCTGCCACTAGAGAAACCTAAAACACAAGGCATTAACTTAATTCATCAAAGGTAGGTTTTAGGAAACCACAACTGAAAGCTGAATTGATGATTATCTTTGTGTTGTGGTAAAATATTTCAGTAACCTAGTGTACTAATATGAACTTGCACTGCAATGAGAAGAGTTTGAAAGACAGGGCCTCAGTAGCGCATGATGTTATTGGTTATTTGATGAGGTGCTACATGAAAGAGATGAGGTCAGGAGAAAAGTGATCAGTTTATAAAGCAGAAAAGAAAAAGTATTCCCTTTAAAGTTTAAAATTCAGAGCCTTGGAATATTGAAGAATTGAATACTTTCAGAACCAAAACAATAAGAGGAGAAATATCTCTCAGTTGATCAGTATGCCTCAAAGCAAATATCATTCAAGATGTGTCTTTACATTAGGACCAAGAAAATCATGCCTACCTGGGTCACATGAACATTATCCAGAAAGCCTGAACTTTGAGGTGGACATAGCAGAGGCTGATGGAGCACTGGCTTGTCTCCTTTGTACAGGGTTAAGTATATTCTGTGCTAGAAGAAGAAAATTAAGAAATATTTGGTCATGAAAACAGTGAGTTGAGGCAAATATGGTAATTGTAGTAAGTATTACACGTGTTCACTTATATTCTCCAACCTCTGTAATTAGATTTGGCATGTGATTATTTACTGAAAATGTAAACAAAAGCTTCTGATAGGTAGCCATTTTAACTCTTTTCATATAGTTTTTTTTTCTTTTTCTTCAATGTCTCCATTAGCTTTTACTTATTCTTATTTCATTCAGGTAGTCTTTTTTTCCAATTAAAAAAAGATCCACATACATTGTCTTGGCAAGGGAATATTTATCATTATAAAATATATTTTCATGGATATTTTTTCACCCAGATGATATGTTTTTGTTCATATTGATTCTTATTTATTTGATTTTATTTTAGACAATGTTTTCTAACTTACCTCTACATTCTGCATTTTATTTTAGACAATGTTTTCTAACTTACCTCTACATTCTCTACATTCTCGTAACCTTCTTGGAAATTTCATAACTCTTAGTCACTCTCAATAATTAAAATGTCATTTTACTGATGATAATGTCTTGTAGCATTTAGAGACCTAAATTTAGTTTATGTATGCTTACTATTCAGCAGGCTTCTCCCCAAATATACCAATCCTGGAAATGGACTCTTGTTTTTATGTCTTTGGCATTTTTGGAATCTACTAGACACGCTGCATATGAATGTGACAGATTTCATTACCTCCGGAGTTATCTATTTTAAGCCATCACCATATTTATCAGCTGGGAAACTGTCTCCATGAGCCTTGCAGAGAATGGGATTGGCTGGAATTGCAAGTTTTCAGTTTTTAACTACTCTAAAGTGTTACCCTAAGGATTTCAGCAATTCTATCTTGGCCTGGAAAGAAGATGACTCATTCAACTAGAATCTTTTCTTCAGTTAAAAATTCACAAGAGAGACTTTTGGCGAAGTGGTGACCAAAAGGAAGATCCTCATCCAAGTAATTGCTTCCTGACCTCCAGGCCTAGAGCTCTAATTCTATTGACATCTCTGGTTGTCAAGAATACCAACAGCATTGGTAATGTGATTGGCCTTATCTGAAGGTATACATTCCTTTCTCCTAAACTGCCTTTTATAGCCATACATGTACAACTGCCTATTTATGGATCATACTGGACAAGACTATGATTTTTATTCCTCTGATGTACTAATTCCTATCAGCTGCTATTTTAACTATGCTAAGACAAAGTCAAGTTTTGTGTGTCCAGCAGACAATGCCAGGAAATATGGTAACATGAACAAGCCTGAGTAATTTGCTGCTGTTTATAAGGTACAGACTGGTGCGAAGAGATCAGGGCAGCCCTGTAACTGGGCTGTTTCTGAGATGATATGAGATGTTAGGATGGTTTCCTACTAGGCCTACTCACTGTGCCCTGAATGCCTTTCCCATGGTGCCAAGTGACGAGTTATGACTTCTCACTGACAGGCTAATGGTGGTGGGAAGGAACAGTCTTAGAGATCAGTAACATAGATTCTTCAGACATGGCCCATATTGTTCCAACCTTATGATGTGGAGGCAAGAAAAAGTAATTATAGGAGAACTTTTATCATTTGAGATGCAACATCTAAGTTTCCTTAGTTTCAAGGACAAGTCATTATATCATAAACCAGTCTTCTGTAAAATTAGCGCCCACTCAACAGTAGTGTCTACCTCTGCTCATATCGTTAGCATTCCTCTCTGTTGGCTTCTGCTGGTTTGCTGATGTGGCAAATGTCTGGTAATAAAATCCAAACATAAGAAGAACTGACTGCAAAAGAACATAGGCAATTTTGCAAAAGCTAAAAGATTTCACAAAGTTGACAAGAGTGATATTGGAAAGCTCTATGAGTCACATGTAAATTCATTGGCAAGTGAGGATCTGTGAGGCTTAGCAATTTAAAAAGGTCAAGGAATGACTTCAGTATTAATATTCAAATGAGAAATAGTGAAGTCTCAACTTTTTCTTGGTGAATTTGCAGAACTTTTGGATATATATATATGTATATATATGTATATATATATATATATATATATATATATATATATAATTTTAGTTCTCAAGTCTATTTTTTGAAAATGATCTTTCTTGGGGCCTTGGCATAAATAAGGTGAAGTTTGGTGTTATTTTGCTATTAGTTTGAATGGAAAGTTACATTAAAGCCAAACAAAGCACACTTGATACATTATTTGTTTCATCTAAGAATTAAAAAAACTAGCTACAATTATGAGTTATACTTGAGGCTTATAATCTTTTCAGTGCCAATAATAGGGGCTTATGTATTTGCAATAAAGAACTAAACATTATTTAATTTCATTTTCATAAAAATAACTTAGAGAGCAGAAAATTGCAATACTAATTATATGAATAACATAATAGGTATGCACATTTCTGAATTAAATATATGTGCTCTTTGAAAATATCTTATTTACCAGATTGTTTTCCTTTAGATTGTTCACTTCCAAGGCTTTTTACCCTCAGGTTTATTATCAGGTGATAATCAATAACTGAATGTTTAAATAATCCACTATTTACCTAGCCCCTTACATTGAACTATTTATCTAATCTGATTCTTTTTTTCTTCCACCCTTAGACACTGTTCCCTGTTCCGTAGGTCCGGAGTCTTGGAGTGAACTCCTTGTGCTAGTTTTTTACAAAGTAAGATAGAGGATGACTTAAGTTATAAGTGAAAATGTTCCTTATTGGGTTTGTGAAAATTATTTAACTGGGTGAAACCTATGTTTTCTTGTCTCTGAGATGGGGTTGACACCATCAATTTATCTTTCTTACATAGCTGTTGTGATACTCAAAAGAGACCATCTCTGTGTTTGGATTACACTTTTTTATACCATAAGTGGAACTAATATTGACTGAACCTCCTTTTAGTTGTAGGCTGAGTGTGTTTACGCTTATCTAATGTGCTCCTGCACAAGATTTGGATATTATAATTACTACTACCACTGCTATTTTGCCATGTGACTATCCTGTAATATTTTCTATTATGATTTATTTCTCTTTTTAACAAGTCATCGCTTCTGCTGGATCCAAAGAGATCAACTTGCCATTTAAAGTGCTATACCTAGGGACAGCTTTACCAGAAGGTGCAATGGAACAGGAATAAAGCTTTATTTATAACCTTACCAAGGTATTACTAGAATTTCAAAAGTGTTTGATTTGTCTTCTTTTATTTAATATGTATAGGTCGGTAGTGGCCAATCCGTGGTATGTGTGCTGCTGCAGGTACGTGAGCCAAGTTACCACCTTATCATTTCCAAACTAAAACCTCAGTAGTCAGGTTTCATTGCAGCGTTGGCATTTTGAGGGAAATAAGTGGGTTTTGGGTTGTGGATTGGGCATTCAGACTCTAAAAGGTTCACTCTCACTGGTATAGGTAGATGTGGAGGGTGAATCCTATCTCTTTTGGAAACATGTGTTCAAAAGTGTCTGTTTTTCAACAAATCACCTGCAGTAGATGAGTTAGGCATGCTGTTTTGTTTATCCGAAATCAGGGATTAAGAAAGGCATGGTTGCTGCTTGTAATTCTGCTATCTCCTCGAGCAATTTCCCAAGGCTGTCAACTTTGTTGTTGGGGAATTTGAGATAGGAGTCTGAGTTGCTATAAGTTCCTCAGCTCCAGATTACAAGAATTCAAAGAATTAGAATAAGCAAGAAAGCTTGACTCTCAGCCTGGGAGGAGCTCTTCAAGGAAAGCTGGTAGAGGCAGTTGATGGAGTTAGAAGATCAAGGAGAACTCTGCTTACAAAAAGTCTTATATCCTAGTGGTCTTCAGCATTAGCTTTATACTGTGGTATTGCCTGGGAAGAGTTTATTGATTTAACTTGATATTATGAAATATTCTAAACATATTAAAGTAGAAAGAGAAATATAATCTCCATTGGCTGTGGCCAATCTTGGCTCCTCTATACCTGACCCATTCCTCATACTTGTTTCTTTATTTTGAAGTAAACCTTAAACAAAAAGGAATTTAATCTCCAAATATTTCATCTTAGAGCTCTAGAAGATGATGATCCTGCTGTGAAACAAAATCATCATACGACTGCCACACAGGAGGCTTTTGAAGAATTACAAATGCTTGAATCCCAGGCCAATGGAATGAGACTATCTTGGGGATGTGACTCAAGTATAATATTTTCACAAATTTCCCAGGCAATTCTAATGCTATTATTATACTTGGATTGGGCAAAATCTTAAATGGTCATGGAAAAGAACTCTATGGAGGATGATCATAAGTAGGAAACAACTCTAGCAGATGCTTCTGTTAAGGTGAGGGTAGTGACTGCTCATCTCTGTCTACTCTTGTCCTTAGCCAACCAAACCACTTTAGACCTCATCTCTCTGTAGGTAACTCCCAACACCAAGGTCTCCTAGTCCTGACCCCTGAAATCCACTCTCAGATGTCTCAATGGTTTACTCTAAACCATTTATCTCACCCAACACCTTAATTGAAATACGTTTGCAACAGACTTTTCCCTCTGTTTCTCATACTAGCTCCCTCACTGTGGTTCCACGTCTGTCTTCAGGATGAGGTCTTCCCTTGTCACCCATACACCACCTGGAAACTATATCTACCAGGTTTCACATTTGAGTCAGCTCACATCTATAACATTATTTTACCCACACACTCAATACCCTCTTTTGGTCCTCTGTCCTTTCAGGTTATACTGAGGCAATACTTTCCTAATCAGTTTCTTTTCTCTTCTACTTCCAGCCCTTTTCATGCTCTGAAGTCATATGTCCATTCTTAAAACACAGTACTAATAATTCATCCCATGGTGAGATAACCCTAAACAAATCACCTTTAGAGTATGTCTCAAGCTTATCATCAAGAATTTTAAACTCTCATTTCATTATGGCAAAACCTATATTAGCTGTATGGCAGACTATTCTCAGACCTGCTGTTCATGCTCTTATTTCCTCATCTTTGCCTGTGTCATTCTCTTTTCTTATCTTATCCCATCTCATTCCACCCCATCCAATCCTATCTCATCCCATTTCATCCCATCCAAAACCATTTTATTCCATCCCATCCCATCCCAACCCATCCCCTATCTCAAGTTCTATGTCTTTGGGAAAATCTCCTAATTACTCACTCTGACAATTTAATCTCTAGACAGCCTATAGATCTTGCCACAGGCAACTTTTATTGCTCATTGTCACTTCGTACCAAAATCTGCAGATGCTCAAGAAAGTCTCTCATATAAAATGATGTGATATTTGTATATAACCCACACATATCCTTCTACATTTTTAAAATAATATCTAGATGACTTAAAATACCCAATACAATGAAAAGCTATGTAAATAGTTATTACATTACATATTTAAGGAATAATGACAGGAAAAATTTTAAGTACAGATACATTTTTTCCAGTTGTTTTTGATACATGGTTGGTTAAATCCAAGGATCAGATCTTACAGATCTTGAGGGTCAATTGTATTTAATTTTTATTAATTGAAGGACTTCAGAAAGGCCTTCTTCAATTGCTTAAGGTCCTCTGTGTTCACACATGTATATAAAAGAGTAGAAACTTTATTTTGTACTGTTTCTGCCACATTAGCCAGTACCATGTTTTGTACATTGCAACAGATACACATTTGCTCAGTACATATTTATTGACTGATTGAATTTGAATTTATTCTCTAGAGTGCTTCATGCCATTTTCAGAGACTCATGCTTAGTAGAAGAATGTCTCACACAGTACCTCCCCTAGTAGCTTGATTGATTTTGTATTTGTTGTTCTCAATTGCTAATGATCACTGTAAATTTGATAATTGTTTGTAATTTACTATAGATACCACATACAAAGTTGAAGAATGGCCTCACATAAATGAAGTGCATCTTGCCTCTCAAATACAGCATAAGCCCCAGAGGCCAAATTCCATCTGCAAGTGGAACCCTGGGCCAGACTTCTCCATGACCCTGTGAAGCCAAAGAGAAAGGCTAGACTAGATGTCTTCCAACTTTCCTTCTAACTATCATATTTTAAGAGTTGATGATACTTTCTGATCCTTGGTGCATTGCAGCTGCCCAGAACTTGAGATTGGATAGAATAATTCACTCAGAGAATTCATGTTTCCAAAGCAATACATAAGGCAAATGTTACGTATGGTCCAAAACACTCCCCTCCCCCAAATCTCAGGTAGACTTTTCCTTTGCTTGTATATCAGGTGAAGAATTGAGCTGGGATTATATTTAGGAGATATCTTTTTCAAAAAAACTTCAAACACTGGAGGTATTCAACAGAGGAGACAGAGGCTGAGAAATCACACAACACTTGCTATCAGCTGAGGGAGTAGTAGAGCCGAGTTCCTTATTTCTCATCTCTTGAAAGCTTGTGAATGGAGTGCAATTTAAGTTGGCATCAGCGTCACAATAAAATCTCTCTCTCTCTCTCTCTCTCTCTCTGTCTCTCTCTCTCTCTCTTTCTCTCTGCCTGGTGTGTGGCTGAATTTGTTCAATTTAAGTGACCATGTGTGTAAAATTAGGGGCACAGCTACCACTTACAGAACAGATTCTGCTTCTGAAGGAATTAGGAGGAGGAGGAGCCTAGATGCCTTAGAGACAAGATTCACTGTCTTAAAAACTCGACTCTAAAGGAAGCATCCTCCCCTCTTCTGTTTCTGCATCTCTTTTGGAAAGCAGCCAGTCCTCCCTCTGATCCCTTCCCAAGGCCAAATAAATGCCAATTCAGCATTGAGAGCCATCAGGAAGTGATTGAGAGGCTGGCGAAATCCCAGTTTTCATATGTAGGACTGAAATGTGTGAGGGAGGTCTCTTTATTTCTCCCAGAGAAATGTCAAGACATTGCATCTCTCAAATAACAGACATGCAAAAGAATGGATATGAAGATTTGGATGTAGCTCCTGAACTAATCTAATTTGGTTATTGCTGCCCACTTGTGATATAGGAGATTCATTTTTGAGCATCTCCTTTGAAATTTTTACCAAAAGAAAATCCTAACAATTCTCAGCTTTTGCCACAACCATTCTCACATTCCAACCTAATAGATTTAAGTATGAAGAGAGGGTATAATTGTTTTTAAAAATGTCAAAAGCCTTTAGACTAAGGCTTTTTTAAAATGAAAGAGTGAAGATAATTAGGTATGTGCTCAGTCTTTAAGTTTTATGTGGTATTTGATAAAGTCCATATAAGCCCAGGAAAAGCTGGGAACTACAATTACTTAGTTTATGGAGTTTGTTTGGCAGTAAGAACATGGAAAATCTGGTCAACTTGAAGCTTAGGAAACTTCTAGACTCTGAAATTGGATTCTAGAACTTAACCCACAAAGGTTAGTTGTTAGATGAGTTTTAGGGGCAGAGGAGTCCACCTTGCCACAAATACTACAGATGTGCAATCCAGTGACACCTTTCCACCCCTGCCATTGCTCTGTGCTCCATCCCTGATTCCTTCCCAGCTCTTACTTACAATTAACACATCACTGTAAAGCCTTAGTCAGTATATCTTGAGATGTTTTCTTCCCCATTCAATAATTCAAAGTTCAAAGAATTTGCTCTCTAATAAGGACTTTTCAGGTATAAGGGAAGACACTGAGAGGTGAAGCCGTACTAGTGTTCCTCATATAGGCCCTGTTGTTGAAAAATTCACCCTCACTCATATGTAAGTATCATAAAAGTGCTTCCTTGCTGGAATAATAAACTCATTGTTCCTTTACTTTTTGCAGTCGTTGGTGCTGGGTTTGGGATTGAATGAAGGGCCTCATATATGTTAGGCAAATGCCTTATCACTGAGCTATACTCCAGGCCCCAATAAACTTCCTGAAGGAAGAGACAGCATTCACCACCGTGTCTCCAAGACACAGCATGGTGTGTAACACAGAAAATATGTGCAAAGAGAGAAACTAAAGGTTTTAGAGTCAAAGAATGAAGGCTCAAAGGGCCATTTGGAACTTATCTAGCACTTCCTCATTTTACAGGTGAGAAGAATGAAGATGTAGGAAAGGTAAGGTTAAATGGCATTTTTTGGCATCCCTTATGTGTATTATTCCAGGCACATACTTCTTTGTTATATCATTTAGTAATTCTAGTAAGTTTCTGTAGTTAATATTTTAAATTTCATTACAGATCAGGATACCAAGCCTTGTGAAGGGATAGTAACTTGCCCAAAGTCACGAAGCTGGCAAGTAATGGAGCTGGGATTTGAACCAAGAACTGTCTATACTTGGGTCCAAGATTGGAGAGCTCAGTAGAGGCAGAGTAAGCATTATACCTGACATCATTTGACTCCAATCCAGTGTGGGGTCACTAATAGTAAATGAAGTTTCTCTTTGAGATTTCATGCTTACACCTGCAGTACCAGTCCATTTCAAATACTGGTGCAGACCATAACAATATATCTCTAGAATGGCTTCCACAAGAAGCTCTTATTGTTTGACTCATTTCTTCTGCTATTGTGAAAATAAGCTGATGTTTCCGATCATCTGGTGGTTTCTTTCATTAGAGATCTTCTTCATTGACTAATGTGTCTCCATTCATTCTTTGGACTCTGGCAGTTGTTCTGAATGGATTACTTTGCTGTTGAAGGCCTTTTATGAAATCGTTGGCATATTTGAAAATGGTTTCCAAAATCAGGACTGTCATTTTGGTGCCATGTTCTTGTTTGTGCTCAATGTAAGTTTGGCCTGCTTTCTAGAGAAGTTAGTGATTTGGTCACGTTACCGTGTATCCTACAAAATAAAATACAAGGCCTTAGCAGTACACGATTGTTGTAAAATTCTTGCTACTGCTTCAGCCTTATTTCCTTGAGTTAACTGTGAAATATCCTTCATTCCATCCAGAAGAATTCCTGCGTTTTCTGTGCCTTTCCATAGCTATAGGCACAGCACCCTCCTTCTCTGATGGACAAATTCTGGCTCGTTTTTAAAAACCTATCCCAAATCCATCACTTCTGTACTGCCTTTCTTAATTCTTGTAGGTCTATACCAGGGACCTCTGGAATCTCTTTAGAGTACTTTGCTCAAATCCCTCTGACAAGAGAAGTACCAGGTTTAGGAGTATCTATTTTGCATTTAAATCCTGCTTCTGCCTTGCTTTAGTTATATGACTTTGAGGGATTTGCTTCATTTCTGATGCTCTGGTTTCATTATATAAAACAGAAAGGTAATAAAAGTTCTACTTCCTGAGGTCACCGTGAAAATCATGTCAATATGTGTAGGTTGCTCAGTACAGTGCCCTGGTAGGCAGTAGGTGCTCAGTAAATCACAGATTCATCACGGTGTAGCTCTTTCTTTCCTTTTTCTTCCCTGTGTTCCCTATAAATAATGAACTTCCAGAGGTCAGGCACTGAACTTTCTTCTTTGGTCTTTTTGTGCATGGCAGGAAAGCTGGCTGTGTGAGCAAATGACCAGTGCCACTGACTAGGGCCACCCACTCTGGAAGGGACTAAGCTAGAGGCTTAATAATCTATAATTGCTCTTTTGGAATTCTTAAAAATTATCTTTGATTTTTGTGTTTGTCTTTATATTAGCATAAATGAAGTCTGATGGGACAACTGGTTGTCCATCAAGGGGCTTGGAGTCTGGGCTCACGCCGTCTTTCTGTTTCTCCAGGATGGGTACTTGACAGGCTGCTCCTGCCCCCTGGTGCCCTGGCCTTATCTAACTTTTGTTTCCCTGCCCCAAGACTGTTGTTATTCTGTGTCCAGTGATAACCAAGGCATGCTGCTGAAGTACGGATCACTCATCCTCTACTGCCACTTTGAGCCCCTAGCAGGAGCACAGAAGTAAGTACAGCAGGGTTGGGATTTGGTGTTTGCCAGTGGTATCTCTGGTGAGGCCAGCCATGAGTGCTGTTTCTCAGGCTATAAACTTCATGGCGCACTGGGTGGAGGACTCAGAGTGGACTTGTCTACTACTAGATCCAAGTACATACAAGTACATGGGGCAAACATTGCAACACCTTAGGGGCACCTTGTGCTGTGGACTGGTCCAGGAGGAGGGCAGATTAACTTAGCTTCCGCGAGTGAAGCCCTGACTTTTCATTTTGCTCAGGCCTGCTCATTTTTGTAAGCAAACCTTACCTGCAAGCATTCAACAAAAAGTGTTTACTAAAGGAGTGCAAGGTAAAGAGGCAGAGAAGAGTAGAGAGAAGATTCAAAAAGAGAGCATCTTCAATCACCAGGTCTTTATCGAAAACCACATGCTTAGAGGGTGGAAATACAGCTCAGTGGTGGGGCACATGCTCAGTGTGCTTAAGGCCTGGCTTCAGTCTCCAGCATCAGAGAAATAAAAAAATCACAATCCTAGAAACATAACAAGTGACTAGACAGCAGGAGAGCTAGAAGGGAACGTGCCATCTCCTAGTTCAACCTAGGACTATGTGTGCTTTTCCATGTTCAAGTACACAGTACATTTTACCCTTTTAAATTCAGCTTTATTCACTTTTTCTCACCAATCAGATCTATCATAAGACCTCTCCATCCCAAAACTATCTTCCGTTTTGTATCTTTTTCCAAGACGAAACAAGGATCTATAACTGGAAGATGGTGAAATACTGATAAGATCTCATTAGAAAATTCCTTATCAAGAGTGTAATAACTATGTTCAGAAATGCTAAGTGTTATCTCTTTAGAGGTCACTGTTCATAATGAAAAACCAACGGGTGATAAATTCTCAGCAGCTTTCAATGCAGTCTTTGCAGAGAACTTTTCAAGAGGAGCAAGAGGGGGACTCTGAGTTCTTCACAGATCTTCTACTCTGCTTCCTGCAGCCATCTCAGTCTCCTCCATCTCCCTCTAAACCCATGAAAATATCTTAATGTCTAATTATCGTTCCAGGAAAGTTCACTGTAGCTGCTATAATCCCTTCCCACATGCTAAATGAATTGGAAAAAAAAAAGAAACAGAACTGAGGAACCTTCTTTCACAGGTCTCTGTCAGGCTACAGCCAACTGACCACTATTTTGACCCTCATTTTCCTTTCATCCCTCCCTCTATCCCTCCCTGTCTCCTTTTCCTCCTTCCTCCTTCTATTCCTCCCTTCTTTCTTTTCCCTATTCTTCTCTTCTTTCTCCTTTTTTCCCTTCCTCATTTCATATTTTAAAACCAGGGACAATGTACAAAATGCTAAATATGCAATTGTACCTCCAGGCTCAGTAGCATTTTATGCGCTGCATGTTTTTACATTAATTTATCAAAACACAAACATAGCAAACCACAATGCTAATGCTGCATTAAGAAAGTATTCTGTCATTTAAAAAAAAAGCACTGGTGGTAATACACAAACCTAGTCGACATTCACACTGCTTTGAAAATAAAGTGGGATTTGTTTGCAAGGATTTAAATTGGTAAATTATTTGAATTTCTCCACCCCTGGGTGAATGATTTAGATGGCCTTGACCCCAGCCTGACTGCAGGGATTAATGTGGGATAATGATTGCTGAGGCTATCATTGCAGCCGGCATCATTAATTATCCTTATTGATTGTAGCTTTCAAAGATAAAGCATTATGCTGACTGGAAAATACCCTCTTCCTGCAAGGTCAAGGCTAAAATAGGGAAGCTAAATAATTGCATTAACAAACAAAGAAATAAAAATAACCTCTCAGAACATTGTGTAATTAAGATCCAATTACAACATTTGTTCTTGTTTACAAAATGACAGAGTTCTTCTTGTCAAGCCATTTTCCCGAAAATTGCTTTAGTACATGATAATTGCATTATAGCAGGTAACCAGAAAGGAGCATTAAAAGGGGGATCAGTTTCCTTGGACAGCTGCCATGGCCCTTGCTGTCTGACTCACCTACAAAAGTGTGAGCCCCGAGGGACTTGTCTAAAAATACTAATGATATGTTAAATGAAGGGGTTAGATGGAGGAAATAATAATTGGGCCTCAAACCCTATTATATTTCTTTTGGATAATGTAATGGAGGTTAGAGATATCTCAAGGATGTTATCTCCCATGTCTTGCTTTACACACACACACACACACACACACACACACACACACACACCCGCTTCCCTGACCACATCAGTTTCCTTGCTGTGAGAGTCTTGGCTCCAAAGCCATATTTGGTTGTAAATTTCTCTACTGAAAGAGATCAGTGTTACAGCTTCCCCACTGCTGATCAGGTTTTGAACTTTTTATTTTCCTCTTTACACAAGAGGCTTTTAAGTGTAGACCCCACACCTGTGCATGAGTTGATGTGTGGAGATATTTCAGAGAGCTCGGGTTTTCCATCTGCTCCATGTTCCTAAGTAGCACGTACTAAGTAAGGTCTGGTAGGGAGAGGGGGCGCTGTGGCCAGGCACTGATGTAGGAGTGAGAGTCCCTCTTCAGTCCTGGGACTTGGGCCTCTGCCGCGCATTGGGTTTTTTGAGAATTTAATTTCTCTATCTGAGAAAGTAGAGACAATGAGGACACTCCTGCCTCAGTTGGGATGAACTGAAACCTAAGGACATGAGAGTAACAACAACAACCAGCTTTTAAGTGATTTCTTAAACAGCAGAATTCTTTCAAATTGAAGAAGATATTGTAAAAATAGAGATGTTTTATAATTTTCTTGTTTCATCAAGTGGAGATAGAGATAGAGACAGAGAGAGAGAGATCTTCCAATACCGTTTTCCCATGTGCATTTTAATTATTTAATCTTCACAATCACTCTATCAAAGTCACTATTATGAAATTATTCTCTTTATAAACAATAGGGGACATTGAAGTTCAGAGAAGTTGAGGAACTTTTCTACTAGCACACAGCTGAGAGGTGATCTATCTACAAAGTCTCTTCTGCTTTTGACCAATGCCCAGTACTACCAGGGCAAGACCACTGTTGGACTTTCACTTTAACCCGAAAACCACATGTCCATTTTCAATTTCATGTAACCTTCATTTCCTTCACAGGGAAGTGAAAGATGAGTACATGTGTGTGGTAAAAATTTACACAATAGTCTAAGTTTATGGAGTAAGATGTGGAAGGCCTCTACTCCCAAACTTTAACCTTCTAATTGTCGCACCTGCTAAAAATGCCTGGTGGACATCTTTCTGCACTCTTCTTGCATGCATGCATTGTATGCACATTTTATTTTATTTTATATATAATGAGATTTTAAATTTAATTCTGTGTTTTGTCTTTTTTTTCTTAGGAATATACCTAAAAGAAATTTCCAAGCAGATTATAGAAAGTCGTGTATTTTTCTATAATGATTTTGTACTCATCCAGGATAGAAGTGTATCCTAACTTACTTAACCTGCCTCTTTTTTGTGGCACATAGATTGTTCCCATTTGTACAATTACAATCTATGCTGCAATGAATATCTGTGTATATGTATCTTTGTGGCTATATGTGAACATTTCTTTAGGTTGCATTTCTAGAAGTCAATGTTTTATGTCAAAGAATATGCACATTGTAGATTTTAAGAGGAAATGAATTGTCTATCAAAAATACTGTACCTAATCTATACCATGAAGTATGTATATTGTAGCATGTGTCTGTTTGTCTCTATATTCACATACATAGGATATTATTAGTCTTTTGATTTTTTGTTATTCATTGTTTTTGTGATAAATTATATCTCATTATTCTTATAATTTGCATTTCCTAGTAAGGAAGTGTTTTTCATATGTTTATTTGTCACCTTTTTACCTTCTGTCTGGTAAAGTACAGAAAACTTTATTTTTCTACTGTTATTTAATAGACTAAGTCACCAAAACTTGGGGAGGAAATGTAAACCACGGGTACAGCTGATTCATTATCCATGACACCTCGGGTAGTGTCAATGGCTGTGTCCTTACTGTATGTCTCTGAGGTTGAACGTTGGCCTGTTCCAGCTGTCAGACCTCCCTTTGTTCTTGCTCCAGTTCTAAGCTTTCTATTGGTATGAGAAGCTACATGACGGCTTTCCAAAAATTCTTAAGTTAGCCAGAGATGACTTCTAGTGATTGCAATGAAACAGTCCAAAGCTATAATAATTAACAAGACCATAGTCAAAAGACCCTCAAGGAATGATCTGGAATTGTTTATGCAGCTTGAATGAAGATAAAGGCAAGGCAAACTCCTATTGGTATTTATTTGAATTTGACAATTGTTATCGTGGAAAACTATTTTTTAATGTTTTTATTTTAAAGAGAACAAAAAACATGGAAAAATAAAAAAGTAAACAAACAAAAAAATCCCAACAACAATAAAGGCAAAGTGACAACAACAAAAAACAATAGCAATGTAGGATTTCAAAAACAAGATGATAGGAATTGCACAATGGTCTTTACATTTCATATTGTTATCTTCAAAATAGTTGTGCAGGTTACCAGATACAGGCATGTAAAACTGATCAAATAATATGATTTCTCTTTAAGCAATTTCTTTCCCTTTCATTATATCTATTGTAATTTTTGCATTGTACTTACTTTTCCAGTTTTGTACACTAATAAGACAATATGGTGTTTACACATGCAAGTCGTATTTATTTCACTTATGAGTATGGTTTCTAATTGCATCCATTTACCTATAAAAGCCTTGAGTTCTTTATCACTGAGTAGTATTCCATTGTTTAAAGTAGTATTCCATTCTTTATTGCTGAGTAGTATTCTATTGTTTAAAAAATGCCACATCTTTTTTATCCATTCCTCAGTTGATGGGCATTTGGGTTGTTTCCAAGATCTGGCTGTACAAATTGTGCAGCTATAATCATAGATATACATATATTGCTGTGGTATGATGTTGTTAATTATTCTGGGAAGATACCCAGGAGGGGAATAGCGAGTCCAATGGAACCACTAATCCTAGTTTTTTTGAGGAATCTTCACACTGATTTCAACAGTGGTGGTACCAACCTACACTCCCACCAACAATGGAGAAATTATTTTTCCCCACAACTCCTCCACCATTTGTTATTTGTTAATTTCTTGATGTTAGGCATTCTTTCTGGAGTGAGATGATATCTCAGCATTGTTTAATTTGCATTTTTTGAATGATTAATGATGCTGAACATTTTTTCATGTATTTATTTGCCATTTGTATTTTTGAGAAGTATGTGTCCATCTCAGATGCCCATTTTTGATTTGGGTCTTTGAATTTGGGGATCCTGATTGTTTTCAATTCTTTATACATTCTAGATAGAAGTCCTTTGTCTGAGGGACAGTTTGGCAAAAATCTTTTCCCAATCCATGGATTTTCTTTTCATTCTGTTGGTGATTTCTTTTGATGTGCACAAACTTTTTAATAAAATGGGATTCCCAGTTGTTGATATTTTGAAGTACTACCTGTGAAGTTTGGGTTTTGTTCATAAACTCTTTGCCTACCCCTAAGTTCTTGAGATTACTGCCTACTTTGTCTTCCAGTAGATTTAGTGTTTCTGTCTTAATATTTAGATCTTTGATCCACTTTGACTTTAGTGCATGGTGATAGACATATCATGGAAAATTATTTAAGTTATTCCGTGCAGTGACCTGGAATGAAGTGACTGTTGAGGATAAGGATGTGGAAAACATTTCTTTATTGCCATATAGGAGTATAAGAGGACGTGAGTAATTCAAGGCTGTGAGTGGATTAGGTGCTCCAGGGCTTGGCAGCTGAAAGAAAAAGTTTAGCTAGTCCAGCTTTCTAAACCCGAGCTGAGACTGGAAGATTCCTGGGATTAGGCTAAAAGACTCCTTTTCTTTTATCATAGTCTTAACATCAAAGCAAGGCTTAATTCAATGAATTGCCTAAGCTATAATATCAATTAAAGTAGTAGCTTTGTTGGATCATTTATATAGAAATTAAGTAAAGGATCAAGAAACAATGAAAGAAATTTGTGTAAGAGTTTGGACTATGCTAAGCCCAGTTTTCATTCCAGCTCTCTTGATCTCCAGATTGAGCTGAACTTCTTCCATGGTCAGATCAAGATATTCTCCTGTAGTTGCTGGTTTCAAACAAGAGCCTAAACAGAATTCTTTCTGTGGTCTGTTGGTCATTTCAGAACTTTGAAAATGGAATGGTCAATTCATCAGAAAGAAATAGCAGGTGAGTATGGTGGATTTTAGGGGGCCTATAGGGGAGAAACCCTGGCGCCTCAGGACCTGCACCATGTGGTTGACTCGGGGTGCCGGGAGAACAAGGAGCTCCTCCCCTCTCTGGGGGGCGGTTGTGAGTGTGGCAGACTTTTGGCAGCCTGAAAGAGAGAGACCCTGGCTCGTCGGGACTTGCACCATGCGGTTGACTTGAGGTGCCAGGAGAACAAGGAACTCCTCCCCTCTGGGGGGGGGGCTGTGATCCTGCGGGCGTGTGGACTGAGAATCAGACATCTCATGTCATCCTGTCCCATGTCCCATGTCCCCCCCCCAGCAAGTGGGAGCCAGTTAACTACACATCTTGTGAAAAGATTGGCTGTGTTATTTAGTATGAACTCCCCATGTGCCAAGATATGGACAGCCATTTGGAAGAAAACAAGAGACAATATGACAATATGACAGATAGTGAAGATCTCTGGTTGTCTGGTTCTGAAATTTATGTTTTCTTATGTCCCGTTCTGTTCTGTTTTGCTGTGTTTAATTTTACCCCCTTTAAAATAAAATTTTAAAAATATATTTAAAAAGAGGGGAAAAGAAAGTACTCTAAAGGATATAACTGCATGTATGTTTAAGTGTGTAAGATAGATGACCATATTACTGTTTTTGTTAGATTGTTGAGCATAACTGTTAACAGTCTCACTGTTTGAATGTCTACTTTGTATGCTTTAATTTTGTAACTTGAACAACTATTTCCAATGATGACAGTATGTAACTTATCAAGTGGCAATTTCTTAGTGGTTTTGTTTTTGTTTTGTTGTTGTTCTTGTTGTTCTTTTATTTTTTGCCTTTGGAATTCTGTATTGTTGCTACCCTTTTTCTGTTTTGTTTGGTTGTTTTCTTTTTTGTTTTTTCTCTTTAAATAAAATTTTAAAAAAAGATATTCTCACCTTTTTTACCTGAAGAAGATATCTTGCAAAAGGGCATAGCAGTATTCATGTCTTTCTCTATCCATTGTCTCTATATATAATTATATAGAGAGACACCAGAGTATGGGTTAGGGACAGCTACAAAATTAAACATGTGAGTGGAAGACCTTATTTAACACAAATTAATTGATTAAAGATTCTCATTATTGTTCAATATTCCACTGTGTGAATATGTAACAATTCTTTCATTTTATTTTTGATAAACATTTGGTCTGTTTCCAGTTTTAAGATAATCCAACACATGATATGCTTATGTATGGTTTATGGTAAATCGTACTTTTGTTGGAAATATGCAATAGAGAATATGTACCTTTGATTTTGGTAGACAAAAGTCATTGTACTTATTCACCTTTCCACCAGGATTGTACGGGCACTTCATCTGCTCTGTTTACTTCCTTACCAATACTCGATGTTGTCAATTCTTTTAATTTCAGCCATTCTAGTGTGTTTAGTGGTCTCACTATGGTTCTGCCTTGCGTTTCACTAATAACTTAAGAGACTGAACACTCTTCAGTATGTTGATTGATCATTTGGGTGTTCTCTCATGTAAATTGTCTTACATAAGTTACTTGGTCTCACTTTCTTAACTATTTTTTTTTATTGGATTGTGTGCTTTAAAAATTGACCTGCAAGTATTATTTGCATACTGTGGATATGAGGTTTTTGTTACCTTAAATGTGTTGTAAATATATTCTACATCATGGCCTATTTCTTGCTTACTGGTGGTTTTTGATAAATGTTGCTTATCTTTTAATCTTGTTTAAAAATTTTTTGTATTCAAATTCTAAATTTTTAGGTAGTGAAAATGAATAATTTTTGTGGTTTGTCAGCTTTGTGTCTTACACAGGAGGTCCTTTTCTACCTTAAGACTTAAATGCTCTTCTTTCATACTTTTGACACTTATGTAGTAATTACTAACCACTATTTTAGTCTCCACATTTCCTTTTGCACTGGTCATACTCTGTTTATGATAAAATAAATCTTTCAATTTCTTTTAAAATTAGTTATTCCATTAGTTGACAAATTAGAGCTACTTGTCAATTTCTGTACTAATGTAATACTTTTGTACTCATCATAGCCTTTAAGTATATGTTGTTACTTGGCAGAGTAATTGTTGTCACACTCTTTGCAACATTCTTGTCATTTTCTCTTTTCCATGAGTTTACAATCAACTTGTCAAGTTGTAGGAAACTTAAAATTTTTTTTTTATTTTAAAGAGGATAAAACAATAAAACCAATCAAAACAAACCAGTGTAAAAGTTACAGGACTTCAAAACATTACGTGATCAACGATAGTTACCATAATGCCTTGTGATGTCTTCAAAATAGCTGCAGATAACTTTAGATATAGTGAAAATGAAACAGACCAAAATAAAATAGAAACAATAAAAACAAAACACTGAGTGCAATAAAGGACTTCAAATCAAGCCTATAGTAAATCCAAAATGGCTACCATAATATATCTTGCTGTCTTTGAAATAGCTGCTCCTGCTACCGGGTTTAACATAATCAAATAAAACAAAAGAGAATAAAGCCCAACCCCCCAAAAAAACAATGGAAATGATATAGGACTTCCAAAACAAGACCGTAGGGAATCAACAGTGGCTACAACCCTCAGAAGGAGATCCCCGCTAGATACCACACTGTTTACCACCATCCTCTGAACCTATGATCAGACCACTGGCCTTAGACCTGCAATGTTAGTGAAACACCAAAGCACCACAGGCATCCAATTGCATTTCACCCCCATAGCTATCATCACAGCCTGTGGTTCCCCAGATAAGCCGGTTGCTTATAGGGGTGGAGTGGGGTGGGCATGGGGGTTGGCACTTTTTGTTTGCCAGCTTGGCATAGGAAGGGGCTGAGGTCTGTCTGTTTCAGGCTGGTGGTGGTTTGCGCACAGTGCTGCTTCCCAGACTGGGCTTGCTTGCCAGTGTGGCTTTGTTCTCTCTACCCTTGGTTGGCGAACGGCCCTAGGAAACTTTATTGTTGGGATTTTTGTGGGAATTGCATTGACTATATTTATAAATTTGATGAAACAACTTATACCTTTCAAATATTGGACCATTATATTTGGGAAACAGTATGTTTCTCCAATTAATAAAATATTCTTTTGTATCTTTTTATAAAGTTAAAAAATTTTTTCTCTATAGCTTGTGTTCATCACTTGAACAGTTTATGTTGGGCTATTTTATGGCATAGCATTGCTTGCATTGACAGTGGTGTCCTATGTGACATTGTAATTTCCAAAGTGCATTTAATAGCTCTATAGGAATTATTTGTTTGTGTTAATCTTGTGTCAAGCCACCTTGATTACTTTTCTTGCTAACACTGATGGCTTGTAGTCCTCTTAGATTTACTGTATATTTGTTGTAGTATTAGCCAGTTTCATATTGATACATAAATATTTGATTAAAATAGAAGAAAAATTGATCTCTATTAAGAGCAATTTTTGCTTGGTTAGCTATCAATTTGTCAAAGAGTGCTATGTTTGTAGCAGATGGTTCCTTGGAAACTTCTGGAGCTCTTGATGGGATGTGGAACATCTTCATGCCTCACCAGTCATCTGCAGCCTGCATCTGAGGGCTGTTAGGTAAGAAGGGGCATGAGGAGAGGTACAGTTTGTACTTATTTTGTAGTTATTATTTGTTCTGGGAGAAAGATTTATGTTTCGCTTTATTTCTGTTTTTCCTTTTCTAAGTTAGTATGGGTAACTGTGGACACATATTATCTAAATATCTCCCAGTCCTACTTTTTCAGCCAGTCTGTATGAATCTCATGTGCATTAGGCACTGAGGATATAGAATTAAATAACACTCAGTCACTTTCTTCAGGGAATTTATTGTTTATTAGAAAGTTCCACAAATGAAAGAATGATTATGGCACAGAGTTGCTGTGTGTGAATCATGATTAAGCAGCATGATTATAATAGGAATGGGAATTTAACTCAGGGATTCAATTTTAGATATAATGCAATTGAGGGTTTGGAATAGATCCAGAAGATGTTTGATATCCCTCATCACTTTAGACTTGTGAATATTGATTGGATCACAGAATTTTTAAAATCTGAAAGGGATCAACTAGTTCATTCTAAAAATGAGGAATGAGAGGCCCACGAAGACTATTTTCTTTGTCCAAGTGAATAATCTGTGTGGATGCCACAATGTGAAATTACATCCCTCCAGTCTCTTACTCTAAAGCATCTTTCATTAAACCACAATATAATTTATTGTTCCCCAAATGATGTCCAAACAAGTGCTGTATTTTTATTCAGATCAGTGAAGTTTTTGGCCTCAATGTGAAGACATTATAAAATATTGTTAGGTTTTCAGGACTTCTTAAACCAAACTTACTTTGAAATTATTGTGCAAAAATTTATGTTACAGTACACATATTTTTCTGAGTAGGATGCTGCTATGAAATAAAAGTGAAAGATTTAATCTTTGGTGAATACAAACTGAGCCATATCTTGGATATACTCCAAGGAGACGCAACTGAGTGATATGTTTTTGAGTCCCACTAGTGCTAGCCTCTCAACTTACTTATTTTATCCCCAAATTCTGTGCTTTGAGAAGATCTTTTACCAAATTTGAGCTTCAGTCTTTCTGCACGGGCAAAATGGAATACTAACATCTACATTTCAGGGTGATTGTGAAGATTAAATGATACAGTATGGGTAGATGGTTATCATAGGACCCACAATGAACTCCCTGTTACTGCTAGCAACTAAAGTATTAGACGTGGTTCATTATCATTGACTTGCACAGTCTCATTTTATTATGCAAATTTTATCCACCTTTGGTTGTTCTGTGTATCTGTACTTTTCAGTTGTAAGAAAATAACCTGTAAGCATTAGCAAATCGAATTATGGTATGACAGAATACGGGTAGTTTTCCTTCTCATCATTATATTACTTCGTGGCATTGAAATATGTCAATGATTTATATGTGAGGTATATATAAAGCAGTTACTAAAGCATATGGTCATATTTAAAAGACTGGAAGTTAGTAGCAGTTCTGTTTTAAAAATGTCTAATTTTTAGTTTTGTTAGATTGTTATTGAAATATGTGGGTAATAGATGCTCCTTGATTTTAAGGAATTTAAATTATACTTACAGACAGAAGTCATAGCTATGTGAAAGGACAACAAAGTCAGGACTTTACCAAAAGTATGGTAAGTTAATGAATTAATTAACTTTTTTGTGATAGTGTGGATTGAACACAGAGCATTCGCAGTGAACTATGACCCAACCCTCCTTTTTATTTTTTATTTTGAGACATGGTTTCACTAAGTTACTAAGTTGTCCAGGCTGGGCTTGAATTTGGGATTCTTTTGGCTTAGCCTCTCACAGCGCTGAGGTTATAGGTATGCACTACCACATCCAGCTGCTAGAATATCAAAATAGAGAAAATGGGAGCCATGAACATAAACAAGGAGAGAAGTTTTTGACCAAGAAATTCTAATCTTGAAAAGCCTCATGGATGAGTAACAATGAATCGAGATCTTATTGGACAGAATAGTGTGGAGTGGACAACTTTCAGAGAACAATTAGTTGATCAGTTGATGTAGGAGAAAAAAACTAATAAATTTTAGATTAAATATAGAGAACATTTTACAGGGGTCAGAGGGTAACGAGTCTAAACATTGTTCTGTTGGCAGTGAGGAAAAAGTAAAGATTTCAAATTGGGAGTTAAATTGGCAAATTGATATTTCTGAAAGATTAATCTGCAGGTCAAATGGGGACTGGAATCACAGGGAAACAAGAAACACACATTTAGTAAGCACAGTTGTGAGGTGAGGGAGAGCACGGAGGAAATGGAAAGGGTGGGGGCAATGTGAGGTGCGCTCCTGTGCCAGATTGCTGCATTGGTTCTAACTGATGTGTGCCAAGGTAAGTGCAAGCTAAATCGTGGTTACAGAAATGGGAGATTCATCAGAAGTGCGAGTTTTCTGGGTAAATTTTTGTCTGCTAAACGAAGACGTAGTTAAAGGGACAGTGACTGTAAGGAGAGAATGATTACTGAGATTAAGTTTTAGATTATGTGAAGTGGAAGGAATGAACGATACATGAAGATATCTAGAGGACACAAGGCCGGTGCTGCTTTTTTTTTCTTTAAAGATGGGTAAAGGTTATGAAGTTTGAGTTTACAAATTATAGGAAGTGATAAAAGCTATTTAAGATTTAGGGGTTGGAGAGCAAGACCTCGATGTGAAGCATGAAATTAGGAGGCTGGTGAGGTGGGACCCACGACATGAGGACTATTTTTTTTCGTAATGCGCTGGGTGATTTCATGTTAGATTTTTGCATTGCATTTATAAGGCACCTTGCCCAAGACAGCAAGGTTTAGATGAAGCAGACAGAATTTTGTACATATCTTTAACTTTCCCTTGGATAAGGTTGTTCAAATTAAATGAGCTGTGAAATGACAGTATTGCTCCTTTCTCAAGTCAGTGCAGCTTCAGAGCTGGATTCTAAGTGACATAGTGCTTATAGGTGAGATAGTTTGCTTCTTAGGTTATACTGGCAAAATAAAGGCAAAAGTAAGCATTTCCTGATGGACAATTAAGAAAATGAACTTGTCAACTGCTGAAGTATTGTTAGAATGCTTGAGTTTGGAGTTGCAGTGTTTGATGTCACAATTCATTTATCATCGTCAAAGTATGACTTCCTGCTTTTGACCCCACACCAAAAAAGGCGTAAAGGAGTCTGTGAAGAAAAGCTTCTTGGAAGTCAAATGGCTCATCCAAAACAGCATTTTAATGATTTAAGTAAAAATGAATCAGAAACATGTGGATTTAATTTCCCTTAAAATTCACATGGGTTTGAAACTTAAAGGAAAATAGTATTTGGCACAATGTGTTTAGGGTTTAGTTAAACTGAAAACATTTGAAAAACCCTTTGGAATGCTGGATGACTTCAAAATACATCTGGGCTTGCGTGTCCATGTGGGCATGGTTGTGAAACCCTCATCCTTAGTGGCTATTCAAACAGTCTATCAACATGTTTCAGTTTTCAAAAGGCTTAATTAGGACAAAATCAACAAATTTTATTGATTGCCTACTACGCATAATCAATAAAGTAGAGAGCCTCAGTTTTCTCCATTTCATTTTTAGGATGTCTACTGGAGTGTGGTCAAGGGACATCCCCACACAGATGGAGTCGGAGTGGGCCACCAGTAGGACCCTTTGGGAGTTAGAATTCTATTACACTGACCATTCATATTCATAGGCTCTGCTGCTGTTGGACTCCATTAAATTTCAGGAGCATGAAAAAGAGCGGTTATGCTATGTGGCGCTGAGTTGGTAATCAAGCATTGTTTTGGGTTTGAAATGATTACTTTATAAGGTCATTCTGGCGTTTGCTCAAAAGGCAGTATGTGCTTTAAATGCTTCATTGGGGATGTCAATTAAAATATGTAAAGAAGACCATAAAAATGGTAGTAGTTGGCAAAGTAATCTCCTTGTCGTTGCCATCCTAACTAACCCACATGGCAAACCCAGTTGTTAGCAAGTTAGTGGCAAGGGTATTTTGTAATGAAATCCACAGAGGCTGTGTCTGAAATGTGCTCGTATTATTTATAGCCAATTATACTAGTCCCAATGCTGAGTGACACCTAGGGAGATAATTGAATTTCTTAGATTTCTCCCTTTTACACTCTCTGCCATGATCAGAAAAACACAATTTTGAATGCTCTTCTCTCTTAGGGTAAGACCACGCAGTCCGTGTAATTGGATAAGTCTCCTGGGAAAGCTGGCTTCTCCACTGCATTTTACTAAAGCTTTAAGGAAACTTATCCTCTATTTTTTAGGTAAGTTTTTCAGCGGCAAAAAATATGTGACTTGAAATAATCTCTTGTCATTTTTACCCAAGGAAATTTATGAGCCTTGGTAATACAAAATGCATTGTTTATGGAAGCTGCTTTATGAGGTCTGGCTACATGATAGAAATAATCTTTAGAGAAGGACAGCATTAGTTGTTTGAATAAATAATAAAGTGCAACTATTGGGAAATCTTCCTTCTCTTCTTATCTTTAAAAGAAAACCCTACATATTTATGACTGGTAACTGAACCTTGGGAGAGGCAGTTTTATACAGTATTCTAGCTAATTGTGGTTAACTTAGAGTAACTAGTCCACAGGTTATACAAAGATGGCATTCCTGTGTGAGAAACATCCATCTGCATTCATATAAAAGTTTGTATGGCTTTTCTAATCACTTTTCATATTTATGCTCCTTGATGATCATATGACATTCTTGGCAAACTTAGGAGGAAATCAACTGTAGATGTAATATCCACCATTTTAATTTAGCAAATTTGAGATCCTGAGATTTGAGAATATTGAAGGAAGCAAAGCAGTATGTCTTTCATTAGAGGAGGCAGAGAGGTTAATGGAGACTTCTGCATTACTCAGGACCGGATTTCTTATGATCCCTTAGCTACAGCTGTATTATTCTCATCTGCTTTCCCTCCCCATTAGATAAATAGCGAGATGTTTAAAAGGTAAGATCTTCCTTGGTTTTACTAAAATCCTCATGGAATTTCCTTGCTTGTTTTAATGCTGCTGCTGCTGGTGTAGAAACACTAAAAGAGGTAGCAGTGGACTTTTATTCAAGAGAACCAAAAAGAGTGGCCAACAAAAACATTACAGGCAATGTGCCTACATAGCAGTCATGGGAAACATTTCATTGCTTCAATTAATTATATAATGGGGCTAGGTTTCATGGCATTGATTACAGCTCATGAAAGGCTTTTTTAGACAGGAATAAATAGAGTTTTTTGGGGGGGAGAATGAATTAAAGCCTCTTTCCCCCCTCCTCTCTTATTTCCACATAAATTAATTCTACAATTTAATAAACTTAACAGGTGGTTCCACTTCAGGCTGAGCAGATGTTAGGCTGAATGAATGGAGTCCCCCCTTGTGTTCAATATATCCCTGAGCTCTTTCTTTATCTCTTCCCTTTCCCTTTTCTTTCTCTCCATTTCTGCCAGATTTATGAGCAGCTACAGTATGAGCTGTTTTGTTTCAGCTATATGAATATTAATGACTGACACGTGCTGATTTTAGGTGTATTAGTGACATTCATAATCCTGAATATGTAGACATTTTTCACCACACAATGAAGTATCAGATTGCCACACCAGGAAATTTCCTTCTTCTTATACTTATATGTCGATAATTTCTATTACTTTGTAGACAGGAGTCTAAATTGTATACTTACCCCAGAAGCTAAAGGAAAATACAAATTTAGATTCACGATTCAGAAAACGCCTGTATTGCTCAGAAGTCTGACATATTATTTCAGTGATATCTTTGACTCCCTTCTTGACCTTCCTGAAATAATCCCCCAGTTTAGAAAGAAGTCTGTCCCATGCCTCTTTTCTCTTCAGATGTAACCTAGAAATTATTCATGTTTTTTCTTAGTTTTACAGACTTCACAAACAATAGAACATAAGAAGTGAGACAATTGTATCCAGTGAATCTTAAAATTGTTCACACAGAGAAATATCTTCTGAAAATAGTTTTTGGTGACAACCATTTTTCATCTTTATATTAAAATTATATATATATGTATATTTGTGTAAAATTTGACATAACTGTAAGATTGTGCTTAATAAAGACTTGTGGATCATACCTCTAACTGCTTACTAAAAATACCTGGAAGCATATGGCATGTTCCTGGCTCTTCCTTAGCTTTGATGAAAGTCGTTTTCTCCCTTTGGGACCAGCTAGACATAGCTGAGACATTGCTGATGAGGGGAAAAGTCACCCTTAGTCATTGATCATTAGGATTCAGACGAGACTGTTAATATCCATCCCATTCTTGGCTTTCCCCTTTTCAGTCTTTTTCTTAGGGCTCACCCTGCAATCAGCAAAGGAGATAAGGAAGCAAAAATGTAGAAGATGTGTAGAGATATTTCTATCAGTCATCTTTGATTTTTCTTGGGAAAGAACCAAAGTATAAATGCAATTTCCAACACTGATCAAAAGTGAGGTCTCTGGAAAATTACTGACACTGTCTGCATACACAAATTAATTTCTTCTACTGTGAGAGGATGGATGTTCTGCAGAGATGAACAAAGTTCTAAGAATACTGGGCTAGTGTGTGGGCCAGAGGGAGGTGGGGTGATTCTCTCAGTAGCCAGCGGGTATAGAAGCCCACAGTTATACTTTCTGCAGTTTCATGCTACCCTTCTAATACCACTGGCTTTCACTTGCTCCCTCCTTTGTCAGCTATGCCCTGTTATCTTTTATCCTGACCTTTCCTCTATCTGTCATGCATATTCCACAATATACCTGATATGGATTTGACAATGTAATCCTCATGTCTTATATTCCTAGTTTGACTCTCTGTATCCTGGTTTGATTTTTTCCTAAATCTTAACCTCTGAATTTCTGACTCTAGGCTGATTGCCTGACTTTAGCACTGATAAATTTGTTTTAGCAAGCTTAGCATCAAAATCCTGGGGACTCTACCATGATAGAGGCTAGAGACCTCTGAGTCTCCCCACATGGATAATATAGAAAGATGATGATGCAAAGAATAATATCTATTGGGTATCAAGTACTTGTTTTGTTCTAGACTTTGTGGTAGGAATTTTATGTATGCTATCTCTAACATAATGTATTTATAGGGCTTAATGAGGCTATACAATATAGGAAGGCAAACTTGGGCTTTTGGATCCGTGAACTTGAATTCTGATCACACTTTTAAACTGTGTGACTTTGGAGAAGTTGCTTAAATTCTCTGTGCTTCAGTTTTCTTGTTTTTAAAATGAGGATAATAATAATACTCATATAGGGCTTTTGTGATGGTTTAATGATTTAAAGCAAAGAATATGCTTAGAGCAGTGCTTGGCAGAGAGAAAAAATTACGTAGTAAATGTTAGTTATTATTAGTACCATTTTAAGTCAATATTGTTTGGAAGTATAAACACATTGAAGTATCATTATTTGTTAAAGTTACTTTTTAAAAATTTGTTTTCAATTATATATCTAATTAAATAAAATTGTAGATTCTAGTTTTTCCCAAATGATTATATACCATTGTTTTTGTTTGTAATGAAAAGTGAAATCATAAAGATACCTGGAGGGTTTTCTATTTTACATTCTTTCTACTTTCTATGCACTTCTCTTGCCAAACAAGTATACTTTTTGCTTTAGTGTGGAAAGAAGTAGAAAATAGGAACACAATCCAGGAAAAGCCAGCATATGATATAAATTTACTGCAAATTTGAAATATTGAATATCCATAATTAGGCAAGACTTGAGATCCATTTAATGGTATCAGATGTCTTGTTTCTATTCTACTGACATTTCTGCATCTTAAGCATCAATCTGATCTAAAATGGTGCGTTATAAAATTCCACAGAAATGATTCATTTGACAAGTATTTATTGAGCTCCTATTCTCTCCTATATGCTATCCACCTCTTGGGGTTCAGCCATGAATAGTCTGGCGAGGTTAGTTTCCTGCTGTCTCTTACATTCTTTCCCCAAGTACTGCAGATTGAACCCAGGGCGTCATACTAAACTACACCTCCAGGCCTTCTTATTTTTTATTTAGTGACAGGTCTCTAAGTAAGTTGCCCAGGCTGAGCTCAAGCTTGAAATTCTCCTCTCTCATCTGTCCAGATTTCTGGAATTGCAGGTGTGTGCCATTGTGTCCAGCTGTCTCTTATATTCTAGTGGCAGAAACAATGCAATGAAAAACATAAAGCACGGTGACATAATGGCAAGGATTAGGGTGGAGTGGTTGACCATTTCTTTGGATAGTGTGATCCAGGAGGTGATGAAAGGAGCTAGCCTCTGAAGACCTCAGAGCCATGGATCAAGCAGACAGCACATCCCATTCAAGAAAATGCCCCCACATGGCAATGATCATGATCTACTAGAAAAAAACCCCAACAAACAAACAAACAAACAAACCAGGTGGCTAGCAGGTCATGAGGAGAGGCCATGGGATGCATTTAGGTTTTTAGTGAAATAGAAAAGATTTCAAGCAGTGGAGTCAGTTGCAGTGTACTAGTCACCAATGTCACTTAGAGTTGTGAAGAATGGGTGGCAGTGAAGCAAGTAAAGAGAGGAGACCAAGGAAGATGGCATTGCTGTGACCCAGTCAGGGGCGGTGGAGGCTGGACCAGAGTCCTTCATGCCCAGTGAAGTTCAGGGTATATTTTGGAGATAGGGCCTGGTAGTTGATTGGCATTTGGGAAATGGAAATGAGGGAAGAGAGACCCCCAAATGATTACTAAATACTTGGACTGATGAGCTGGGTAAATGGCTATACTACAATATTTCCTTAGATGAGGGAGGATTAAGGGAAACGCAGTTGGCAGTAAAACCAAAAGCTTTGTTTTGATCCAGTTATTTTTGGAATGCTATGAGCATATCAGTGGCTGAAAACAATACTTTGTTGAGTCAATCTGTAGTAAAAAGGGAGATTTGATGTACAGAGTATATGAATTGCCAAATAATTTAGGTATTAAAAATTCCATATAAGAAATCATAGAATTGCTAAATACAACACAATTTAAAAGCCCCATTTTTTATGGATATAAAGAAATTTTAAAGTCAAATTGTCATTTTTCTAAAATTGTTTGCTTAAAGATAATGTACCGTCTTTTAGAATTGGAGTGATTGATCTTTCAACATGCCCATTATTCTCTAAAAATGGTTTTGTTGTTTTCAGATTTTAACAGACTTAATGCTCATCTTACTTTGAATTGACATAGTCCCTCATGATTAAATAGAAGGTGGTTATTAATTAGAGTTAAAATGTAGCTCCTAACTGGCGGGTGAAAAAATTTTGATAGTCCCAAGTCTTGATTATGGTCTTTAGTGTCAATGTTATAATTTCAGCTATAAGCTCAGGAATATTTGCAGCCTGACTTATGCATTATATTTATCTATGGGCTTATTTGGCAATCATTGTTCCATCTATTGTTTAGCTGCTTTTGATTTTATTACGTCAGTGTTAGAAACATACCCTCGAAGACTAGATTATCTTGAATTAACTTTAGACATAACAACAACTCCTTTCAGGTATACTAAAATATACAGAAAGAGTGAGTTCCTGTTATTTAGAACAATGAAATACTGAACCTTTCTTATACTCCTAAGCTAAGATTTAAGTTACAAGCTTAAATTACTTATTCTTTTTTTTTTTTCAAAAAGCCATGTAGTAGACGGCAATGCTTGCAGTGATATGTGCTGTTTATATAAATTGCATGGAGGCTAATTCAGACCATTTCATGGAAATGGTTTATGTATTGTAATCATGAGTCAGTACACAATTCTCTCTAAATTTAAAACAATGTAAATTAGCCGGGCCAATTTAATTCTTGCCAAGAAAGAATATTCCTTAAAGCCATGTTTTTAAGTTTATTAGGTTAAATGCAACTATATTCTGTAACTAATAAATGAGAGGATCTATTGAATTTTAAAACCTACTGATTATGAGTTATGAAATTAAACAAGTAAAACATGTTTGTAATAATTTCATTTCCTATGTGACATCTAACTAATGAGAAAAAAAATAAGGCTGAGAGAGAACTGTAGTCGGTTTTCTCTTTGTTGTGGTCAAAGCCAAGTTGAAATCCTGTCCAAATGCCACTTCTCAATCACAGCTTTAAAAGATTAAACATGATTATAGTGGCATTTCTCTAGTTTTCCGATACACAAGTTCGCGTCAGTGCTATCTTGCAGCCTGCCACTGAACTTCACCTTCGAGGTGAGAAAGCAGCTTGCTGAGTACTTATTTCAAGGAAAAAGACACACTGCTTAATATAAATGGGGTAGTGTTTACAGCTAATGTCTTCAATGCTTGGGCCAAATTCCCGTAAATACCTTGGAATATTGGAAGACAATTTACGTTAGTGTTTTTGCTTTTAGATTACATTTTTAAGGTCTGAACTGATTTTTCTGTGCTCAAGAAAGTTTAGCTTAATAAACTTGATTTTCTGCTTGTTTCATTGAGATGAAAAATCTAATTTAGTTATGGTGATTTTAACTTGATCTGACCAAGCATATAATATGCAGTAATTCATTTCTTTACCTTTTGTTAAAATGTGGACTCTGGGGCCGGAAATACTCAGTTTTGAATTTTTGCTCTCTTTGGTTCATAGTACAATCTAATTTGAATATGATTTCTATTACCTTTTTTATTTCTTTTCTTCGGCATCATTTGTGAATAGAATCATGTTTTTTTGAGGACAAATTCATTTCATTTATTTCTAGGGTCTGTGTTATGGTGACGATGTCTGTATTTCCTGATTGACATACATTTTGCTTGGTTTTTTTCCCCAATGTGCGCTTTTTGGGGGGCTGATTGTGCTTGGTCTCGAACCCAGGGCCTTCATACTGAGCTACATCCCCACCCCTTTCTTACTTTGAGAATAAAATCTTGCTAAGTCACTAAGTGCTTCTATTTATGTAGTAGGTTTTGAATTTACATTTCAAAACTATGGGTGCTAGCATCCTAAGCTTACCTTCCCCATTTAGTCTGAGCAAGACAGAGCTCGGGCAAGTTTTCTTTGTGCTCTCTGCCTCATCCAAGCCTGGTAAGGGGGTAAGGGCACTCTTGGTGCCTCAGATGGCAACTCTGTCATCAATGGGAAGTTCCAGGCTCCTGTCACTAGCGATGACTGTCTACTGCAGTATTCATTTGCAGGAGTGAGTGTTACTGGAAGTGCTGCGCCAGTCAGCCTCATTTGGTATTTAAAGGAGACTTTGGAGAAGTTAGCTGCTGGGAAACTGTTTCTTCAAGAATTTTTTGAGCTCTGCTCTGGTGATAAACCTGCCACCTGATAAGTATTAAATAGTAACTGCACATTTTCAAGATAATGCCACAGCCAAAGGTGGTCATTCTATGCCACCAAAGGAAATGCCTTCGACTTGGGCTTTAGATATGCTGTTCATTAGAAAACACACTTCAGGGATGCTGGAGGGTATTCCACAGCAGTCAGCTGGTTCCTACCAGAAGGGTTTTCTGCCTTAACATGAGGGGTCCTCGGAGTCATAAATAAACATGTATGCCAGGTTCTTTTGAATTTGATTAAACAGCTACTATATGCCATGAAGCTGTGCCATGGGTAAGGGATATGGTGGTAAATAAAACAGAACATCTGTCTGCAAAGACTTCTATACAAGAAGGGAAAGAAATGCAAGCAATATAAACACAAACACAATATGTTTGATAAGATATTACATTAGAAGTGTGCATGGAAAGTGAGTGGAATGAGTGTTCACTTCTACATGGGACCAGGAAAGATTTGGGGAGGTGTCAGGTATGGGCTGAGGATTAATAAATGCAGCATGTGGGAACAGAGATGGAGAATGTGCAGGAAGGGCTGAATCGGGGCCAGCAACCCAGGATGATGAGACTGTTAAGGAAAAGGTTATTCATGGCACTTGCTAACTACAGGAAGGCAGAGTTTATTCAGGACCAGCATGACAAATACAGGACCCACTGCACCAGGGTACTGCAAGGGAGGAAAAAGGTGTGGAATCTAATCAAATAGCAAGAGGAATAAAATGTTGAGGGTAGGGGATTCTGGTTAACTGACTTAGCAGAATTCTTGATCAAATTGAACAACACAGAGGGAAAACATGGAGCTTACAAACCAAGGCCTCATTGGGAAGAGGATTCAAGAGGGCCTGACTAGAGTTTAGTCAGGCAAATAGTCTTTGTCAAGGCCTGGGAAAGTTTTAGGAAAACTTGATGGCAATAAAGCAGAGGCAACATCGTCGAGGATCTTGCAGCTAAGCCAAGATAAAATTTTGTTCTTGATTTAGGTGGTGAGGGATTGTAAGCAAAGGAATTACTCTATAATGTTTTCATATTTTCTTTAAGAATGAGAACGTAAAATAATCTAGAGGGTAGACTAGAAGAGTTCTAGCTTGGCATTTTGGAAAAATGGCTAGGAGATCAGTGCTTCATCCTGGAAGACCAAGAGAGCCAAATCTGTGTTTGCAGAGTGGGATCAGCTGGGGAGAGATGAGGTGGAGGGACATCATGGACTCGAAGGTATAGGTGACTACTATGGTTTAAAAATGATTTTAGTATAGCCCCAAACTTCATGTGTTCGAAGGCCTCGTCTCTAGGTGGCAGTATTGGCAGTTGGTGCTGGGACCTGTAAGAGGAAAGTGGGACATGTAGGAGGTCTTCAGGCCGTGGTCCTGGAGGGTGTCGCCATTGGAGGGGATTAAGGTAGTTCTTGAGAGAGCTGTTACAAAAGCCTGAATTAGGCCTGTTTCTCTCTCTGCCTCATGCCTTGCCAAGTGCTTGCTTTCTCCCAATGCACATTCCTGCTACTGTGAAATCTTCACCATCAGGTCCTCACGACAGCTAAACTGATGCCACATTTTGCCCTCGAACTGCTGGAGCTAAGAGTTAAATAAACATCGATTTTTTTTTTTTAACAAACCTAGTCTATCTCAAACATTTCACTACAGTGATGAAAACCTGATTAATACAGTGACTAATTGACTGCAGGAGGGCAACTGGTACACGAAATTTCCCAGTTTTGTCATCTTGGTGTTTGGAGTCATTTATTAAGATAGAAACACAATGGCATTGGTGTAGCTGTACTAAACTATTAGGTAAACTCATATTCAAAGTATTATGGAACTAAATATGGAATTCACAGTAAATTTGTTTTCTTCAAAAATACCTAATAACTTGGTAATTCAAGGTCTCTGTCATGGTTTATGTCGGTGGCCCCCAGGCCTCATGCCTTTGCATTGTGCATTTGTGATTGGTTCATTGTCTAGCGCTTGGATTGGTGGTGTCAGTGCTACACCCTCCTATGGGGTGGAGCCAGGATGTGATGTAATGGCAGGAAGAAGGTGTGTCTCTTGCTCTTGCCGGTTTCTGCCTTGCTATTTGCAGCCGCCATGAACTGCGGCCCACCATGCCACCCTGCCTTGGAGCCAACTGAGTATGGACTGAAACCTCCCAAAACTGTAAGAAATAAACCTTTCCTTTCCCAACTTTGGGCATCAGGTATTTTGTCTCAGCGACTACTGAAAAGTAACTAAGAGTCTCCTAGCATTCATTTTTCTGCTTTTTTTTTTTCTAAGATGTGCAGGTAGTTGAAAATAGGTATGCATTTATCCTGGATTCTTGGGCTGATTTCCTCAATTCTTTCTATATGAATGTGCACAGCACAAATATTAGCTCTGAAGTTACTTACATCTGCCTCCACAGTGGTTTTCCTAGCCACTTTAGGCAACTATCAAAGCCTCAGTGAAGCATCCATATATAAATTGGAGGATTTAATCAAGGGTGAGAATATATGTGTGAGTCACGGTGTCTTTTTTTTTTTTTTTTTTTTGGTACTGGGAATTGAACTCATGACCTCATACTTGCCAGGCAAGTGCTTATGATGATGAGCTAAATCCCTGGCCTTCACAGTGTCATTTTTAAAAAAGACTTAGATTTTGAAAATAAATATAACTAAAGCTATACTAATTTATAATGTATCATCTGTATATGTGTCTCTTTAAGCTCTAAAAAAATACATGAAAAGATGTGAATTGTTTCCTAGTATCCTAACAATAGAAAGCAATAGTAATTAAGAAAAAATAAATAAATTGACATGGATATGTTGGAACTAATATAAATCCTGTGCAATTGGCATAAAGGAATTTGTTATTTTCAAAACAGAACTAAATCTCTTTTCCATTATAGATTTAAGTAACATGATAAATAGTGGTAAATTGAACTGTATTATGTATTCATGAAATGCAGTTTAATACAATTGTTATTTCTGGCATTTGTGGTTTAAAGATATTCCCTTATGGGTAGATGTTATTTTTAATGTGCAAATTCAGAAATAATGACCTCCAGTTCCACTGGTGAATTAGGGCTGGTATATACACATGGACAATAAGGAAAAAATAGTTTCCGAATTCCTGTCTTTATGAAGATTCCTAGTGCAATCTCTGATCCTCTAAAAGCTGACATTAAACAAATTATTTTAAGGTTACAACTGTAGTGCCAGTGAAGAAAAAGTAATAAAGTAAATGTTTTCCAAAGACTTTTAAAAGAATGGTCTTTGACAAGGACGTACCTGAAAAGAAGAAACTCACTTACCAAGAACAGGTTATTGAAAAAATCTCTGCACAACTTAAAAAAATATTAAAAATTCACACAAAATAATACCTTATTGGCATGTCCAGAACATAAAATCAGAAACCCAAAAAGGATGGGTAAAGAGATAAACAGTACACAGGAAACAATTTCCAAAAGCCTCTTTTTCAAGGAGAATCACTGGGAACCTATTCAAGAGACAGAAGCATTAGCTATTTGACATCAATTTGTATTTAGCTTTTATTCTATTCCATTTGGGAGGTTGTTGGATAGATAGACCACTAGGAAAAACAGTGGGGTTAGAAGACATCAAAACCTCAGGAGACCCTCAGTTAGCTTAGTTCTCATGACTATTTAATCTACATTTTATGAAAAGAAAAAAAATCTTTCAGGGAAATGCTGGGTAGTTAAATTAGACCTTTGATTATTCATTGCCATTTTGAAGATCTGATCAGACACATATATAGTCTGACACTTACCACAGTTCTTCAAGCATGTACAGAGTGGGGATGGTTGGTGGTTCTACACTGTGACAAATGTTTGTGGAATACAGGACCTATTTTAGGCTCTGGGATCTAGCTTTTTCAGCATAGTTGTGGTCATCTCTGGAGGCAGTCAAGTGTCTGATCACAATTCTTCAGTCCTGCCTTACTCTGAAGGGTCACGCAGGGGTCTTTGCTAGAACCAGATTGTTACATGTAATGTAAGTAACACTGGAGGTGGCCCATCTAATGGATCCTGGCCTGAAAGAATGCAAATGTGCTCAGGAATCATCACACTGTCCAAGTTGCACTTTGAACAACTACCCCACGTACATTAACCAGAGGGCTGCTGCTTTCACAAAGAGATAATTCAGTGCAGGTCTGTGGGTCCATAGCACAGTCTGCTATAATTTATTTGTTGGCAAAACCTAACACGTTTGAACTTATCTGATAGAACAACCTGACTGGAAGTGATGTAAGGCTGTGTATCTCATGTAGGTTTTATCTCATTTAGTATAAATATCTATGCATTGTGATTCTGGGTATTGCCTCAGACTCAGATCAGGATAGGGTAGAATATATGGTATGTGCTCTCTATTAACTTGTAAACCTTGAAAAACTCTGAATCTGAAACACATCTGTATCCAAGGGTTTTCGATAAAGGATATGGAGCAGTAGTCAGAAATAAGTCTGAATTTTTTTCTTCTGCATGCAAATGCCTACTAATAATGTCCTTAAAGGTAATTTGTTTGGGGAAGTTAAATAAGCTTTGTAAAATTTGATTTAAACTATTAATTTGCTTAGAAAAATCATATACTGTGCATAGGCGAATTCAGCTCTGTTATGGCAAAATTATCACGAGTTATAAATTCCATTTGAGTTAATGAAATTTTACCATAAACACGAAACAGCATTACTTTCAATGCCTGATTTTCATTAGTACAAAAAAGCCCAAATAAAGCTAAAGGAAAAAAACCCAGGTTTGCCTATGCTTTGTACTTTGTAAACATTCAAATCATTGCTGAATTTTTTATTTTTAAAGAGCTGAAAAGGTATTTATGTTGCCTATGCCCAGTTTGATTTGGATTAAAGCAGCCACAAAATCCTTTTAGTTCCAATGGCCTGTAAATTGTTTCTGGTCTTCCGTTCTTTTATTTTAAGCATTTTCCACCTAAACAAAGTTTTTAATTTTCTTTATGAGAGGACAGGTGGGGTGCCTGGGGTCCAAGGGCATTTTTTCAGAGTGCAGAGGCAGATGAAGCTCGGGGAGGTGAAGGGGAGAACTGTAAGGCTGAAGGAAGGTGGGGTGGGAAGGGGAAAGGGTGGTGGGGAAAGTGGGGCTTGTGCTGAGGGTGCAGCCCTAGGTTCCTGTGGGGTAGGCAGCAGGGTTGGGGGCTTACACTGGGGTGCAGAGCCTGGAATTCCACTCTGAAGCTTTAAAATCAATTACACTTCTATCCATTTGTCTATAAAGAGGAGCTGTGTGTTCCATGCCTCCTAAGTAGATGATTTCCTGTCTTTTAAACATAAATCTACACATAAGCACTACATAATCATCCCTTTATTAGACAAAAATGGTTTTCATCTACAAGTCTACAGGGTTACTCTCGTGCTGTGGCTCTTTTAAAATCTTGGCTCACTCACTTTTCTCTTTTCTCTCGCTGTTCTGCACTCTTCCTGGTTTCTCTTTAAGGGCCTGTTGTCACTGTCCTTTTCCAAAGCAAGTGCTCAGACAGACAGCAGGCAGAGGTTGCAGACATGTTGCGGGAAGGATTTGAAGAAGGTGTTGAAGTAAGCACACTGGCTGTCCGCATCAAACATACTGGTGCAGGGGCCCTAGTAACGGTGACCTCCCAAACAGAAGAAGCCTGAAGCGTGGCAGGAGCCCGCTCACCCATGGAGGTGCTGTTAGAGCTGGAAGGACTTCTGTCAGAGGGTTTTCTGCAGTCCCACGGACAGCGTGCAGGCCTGGGGTGGTGGCTTGCCTGGAGTGTTGATGTTTTTCCAGGTGGTGGTGTTCGTGCCAGTAGAAACACGCCTGCCTCAATTCTGCTTCACTCAGTGACAAGATGGTATCTTTGAAAGGCCTTGCGGTAGGGAAGGATGGATGCTAAGTGCCTGCCAACCAAGAAGATGTGTACTAGCCTTGTTCCTTGCTTCCTTGTCTTTGTATGAGATGGAAAGAATACAGGAGCCAGAGAAATTCATTCCCAGATGCCAGAAGGGGGCCATGATATGATAATTCATTTCTTTCTTTTTTTTTTTTTTAAAGCAAGAAAAAAAAATATTTTACTTAAAAGAGAATAAAACAAAAGGGAGCAGTACAGAGCAGATCAGAACAGGACAACATAGGCAACACAGTACTTTACATTAAGTCAACTGGACATCAACAGTATCTAACACCATATCTCTTACTCTGCTATAGTTGAGCATAGTTTCAATTACAATAATATCAAACATAACACAATAGTATAAAGCCATGCATAGAGTGAAAGAATTACAGGGCTTTCTGAACCA